>JADRCC010510393.1:0-13646 GCA_019843855.1 Hylomyscus alleni
AAAAAAAAAAAAAAAAATCTGAATATGTTCTATGGTCTGGCTTAGTGGATAAAGGTACTTGTCACCAACCCTGCAACCCAAGTTTAATCCTTGGTCTATAGAGTGAGTTCCAGGACAACTAGGACTAAAGGGCATCATAAAATATGTGTGTGGCTCTCAGTTCTACTTTAAGAGTAAAACAGTTTGGCTGATGCTGAAAGTCATTATTTTTGTGGTAACACTAGGTTTGTTGGTCTAATTTCCTCTGTAGGTGCACAGAAGATGGGTGTCCACATAAGAAATTCTTTCATACACGTTTTCTCATGCGAATGAGATTAACACCAGATTGTTCCAAAATGTTGATCTCAACATCCTCTGGATATCTCTTGATTTTGCATGATCTGGATTTAACTAAGTCTTTAGAAGTAGGCAGCTATCCCATTTTGAGAGCAAGAAGAACTACTTCAAGTTCAGGTAAGATTTTCTGATTAAAAGTTTCCTGAAGCATCTGAGCCACAGGGGGCAGGTGATTCTGTTCTAAGTATGCTACCAGGAAAGGAAGTTAAAGCCGTTCTTCAGAAAGCTCACTCATAGCTTTCCATGGAGGTGTGATGACTTCCTTGTACCTCTGACAGTGTTGACTTGTGCCTCTGGAACGACTCTTAGCTCTAAAAACTCTTTCAGATTTCCATTAGCCAGAGAATCATCGTCCTTGCCTCAGACTTAGTGATGGCCCAAGATGATACTTGTCTTAGGTATTAAGTTATAGTCACTTCAAGAGTTCTAAGTGTATAGCCTATACTGAACTTCTGATGTTCACTCAAAAGCTGATGCCATCTTGGAGCATCCTCTTGCTGGAGCCTTGTTCTTCTTTCATTGCTGATTTCATTAAAAGTAAGTGAAGTTGGAGGTATATTAATAGCTGCATCTGCAATGAAGAGACTGACCTAGAAACACATTTATTATTAATAACAAGAACCCAAAGTGAAAAAAGACCTTTGGTTAAAAAAATAACTTTGGGGGCTGGAGAGACAGCTCAGCGGTTAAGAGCACTGACTGCTCTTCCAGAAGTCATAAGTCCAGAGTTCAAATACCAGCAACCACATGGTGGTTTACAATCATCTGTAATTTGGATCTGATGCCCTCTTCTGGTGTGTCTGAAGACAGCTACAGTGTACTCATATACATAAAATAAATAAATAAATCTTTTGAAAAAACAAACAAAACTTCTAGTGGTTAGATTTTTTTCTCCTGTGTGCACAGGCTACTCCTGAACATTCCTTTTGGTACTGAAATGATGGCTCAGTGGATTAAGGCACTTGGCACCAAGTGTGACAGCGCGAGTTCCATCCCTGGATCCCACACAGTTAGGAGGTCCAACTTCTATATCTTCTAACCTCCCTGCTCATGCAACAAATAATTATAGGTTTGGTTTTGGGTTTTTGGTTGGTTGGTTTTTTTGGGTCCCCTCCATCCAACCAACAGGTTGGTTTCTCTGTGTAGCCCTGGCTGTCCTGGAACTCACTCTGTAGACCAGGCTGGCCTCAACTCAGAGATCTGCCTCCTGCCCCTGCCTCTTGAGTGCTGGGACCAGAGGTGTGTGGATGACAGCCCTCAAGCTGCTCATTTTTGACTGAATAGCCAAAAAGCTATTCAGTCTTCTAAAGATGACTCAAGTTGTAACTGATGTCACAGGGTTACAGGGTTACTGATGTCGGATTGACAGGGTCCCTGTGTAAATTAGACTGCCAAGGACTCCCATGGAAGTGTGCAACTGCTAGAAATGCAGGGTGAAGTGTGATCTGTGGAGTAACTCAGCACATTCAGGTTTCTATACTAATTTTCCTCAGACTTTAATTTTCTCTTCTATTTTAGAAGTGAGAGAGAGGCAGAGGTATCTGGGTATTTATTTGTTTTTGTTTTTTTTTTTTTCTCTTATTTCACATAAGACTTTACTATGAAAGGTTTTAACAAGAATGTAGACCTGAAACAGAGCCAAGAGCTGTCCTGTCTTCAGCTCCATTATAGTCAAGTTTACATGAGATTTTTGTCTATATACTTTAGAAGTTTTAAAAGTTTAAGTAGAAAATTAAAAAATTAAAAGATGGCCGAGCGGTGGTGGCGCACGCCTTTAATCCCAGCACTTGGGAGGCAGAGGCAGGCGGATTTCTGAGTTTGAGGCCAGCCTGGTCTACAGAGTGAGTTCCAGGACAGCTAGGGCTACACAGAGAAACCCTGTCTCGAAAACCCCCCATCCCCCCCAAAAAAATTAAAAGATGATACAAGTGTTATGTTTATTTTTTAATTTTCTTTTCAAGATTTGACCACTTCAAGTTCTTCTGGTTCTAGAGTTTCTGGTTCACCTTGTCATCACAATGATTCAAATTCAACTGAGAAACACATGTCACGAGCCTCTCAACGAGAAGGTAGGTTCAAGGCTGGGTTTACAGTCTTACAGCAATAAGTTCTGCCAAGTAGCTTTCTTTGGTTTAGTTTTAATCCATAAAATCAACTGCCTTAGTTCTTGGATAACAAAAATCCAAAATCTTTAATGTTTTTGTATCTCAGGAGTTTCACCACGAAATAGTCTTGAAGTCTTAACCCCTGAAGTTCCTGGTGAGAGAGATCGGGGAAACTGTATCACATCCTTACAGCTGCATCCCAAAGGCTGGGCCACCCTTCTCCGGTGCTCAAGCAACACTGATGATCAGGAGGTACAGGCCGCAGTGCTTCACATTCAGCACAGCTTGTTGGACAATTGCTGCTCGCCCATGTGCAAACCTTGGGCTGATAATCAGGCTCAGTCCCTACCCCCAGGACGTTACTACCCAAAGCCCTGCTTCTCAACTCCTGTACCTCCTTTTGCTGCTTTATCCTTTGCGATCTATTTTTCCTCTCTCGCCTTGATATTGTAAACTGGGAAGTAACCTAAAGACCATCATCAGCTAATAGTATGCCTAGCTTCTTCATTCTTGCCTCCATCACCTAAGAAAACAAACAAAACCATATATTAAACATTACACTGAACTGTCCAGCTATGCTGACCTAATTTGAGGTTTGGGGTTTAGTAAGACAGTTATCACCACTGTCTCCTTAAAAGCCAGGGGAAACTGAAAAAGGAAGGGGCTAAACTTATGCCTGGGGGGAGAGTTAAAAGACCTGAGGTGTCACCACTGTGCTAGGCAGGACTCTGCCAGGAGCTCACTGCCTCTGCAGATGAAACTGAAGGAAGGGAGAAGGGCCTTTGAGGTGCAGAGGGCAGATGTACTCAGGGTCCTGGATTGTTGATGCTCTCAAAAAAGGTGTATGTCAGAAGTCATAGCCAGTCTCAGGAACAAGAGGTCTTGTTCCTGAGTATAATATACAGTGACCTTAGTTTATGAAGATGAAATATGAAAGGTACACATTTTGTTAGTTAAGGGAGGGATAATATTCATCTAATTGCAATATTCCTGTAGTTTTGGCTCTCAGTTGAGCTTAGAAATAAGGAATATCATGCAGTACTATTTGGGAATCTGTAACCTCACTTTGTCTCCTCTCTCCTCCAGTGGACCTGTGTCTATGAATTCCAAGAAGGCGCTCCAGTGCGACCTGTCTCCCCTCGCTGTTCCCTGCGGTTGACTCATTACATTGAAGAAGCAAATGTAGGCAGGGGCTACATCAAAGAACTTTGTTTCAGCCCTGATGGACGAATGATTTCTTCCCCACACGGCTACGGGATTCGCTTGTTGGGATTTGACAAACAATGCAGTGAACTTGTTGACTGTTTACCCAAAGAAGCCAGTCCCCTGCGGGTGATTCGTTCTCTGTACTCTCATAATGATGTGGTTCTGACAACAAAGTTCTCTCCTACACACTGTCAGATCGCCTCAGGGTGCCTTAGTGGACGGGTCTCTTTGTATCAGCCAAAGTTTTAGGCACAACCTACATCAAATGAGGAACTCTTCTGGTGTTTGGCTTATAAATTACTTCAATTTAGGTGAAGTATTTTCTTTTTTTAGAAGATCTTATAAGTTTGGATCAAGATCTTGGTTCTTATGGGTCAATGAACATATATATGTGTGACCCGAGTACTTGGCCTTCCAGTGTCCTCTGGGCATCTCCATTTCAACCACGCAGCCCTGTTCTGTCAGCATTCCTTTGCTCCTCTCTGTGCCACTGAGCTTGGGTTTTCCTGGTCATTTTGCATGTGGCTCTTGTTCTCCCCATCCCTGTCTCCACTGTTCCTCCCTGCCTTCTTCCTCTTTTTTGATTTTGGTATGAATTTTATGGACATTTGGCAGGAGCCTTGGTTGGGATGAGAAAACCCATGGCACTAGTATTAAATAAAACCCAGAAGTTGTATGTTGGCACACTGGTTATTGACAAAGTTCATCTTCATTTATCAGTATACTTGGCCTTTAAAGTTGTTGTCAAATATTGAGCACAGTAATGACATTATTCTCAAAACTGTTAGAAACTCTTGCAACAAGATATCTTTTTAAAGTTTCCTGTTAAATTATACACTTTATATCTCATGTGAGATTTTGTTGTGAAATTCTAGAAAAATATTACAACTTCTCTTTGTAATTTATTTTATTTGTATGAATTTAAAATCTCCAGCATGTGTCTTTTCTTGGTATTTTGTTCCGGTCAGCAGCATTGGAGAGGAAAGGAGAAGTCCTAAGCTTGGTCATTTCTGTTGTACAGAAGACTTATTCATTAGGTTGGCACAGTGTCTGGCCAAAGAATGAGGAGATTAATGTGACTAGATTGGCTATGATTCATTTAATCATACAGATGATGTGTTCATAGTAATGGAGTGGAGGAAAAATCAAGTAAAGATTTTATTGTGTTTGTTCCTTCAACCCGGGATCAGTTCTCAGTGTTAGGAAGAAGGGAGCTGTAGTCCTCTTTAAGCTGCTGTCATAAACCTAGAGTCAGTGACCTGAATGACACTGCTGTCTTGTGTTAGTTATGGAAAGTCTGGGAGACAACGTGTAAGCACAGGCTGCTCTGATCTTGAACTGGCAATGTCCTGCCAGGCTCTGCTACATTGGTTGGTTGGTTGACTGACTGACTGACTGACTGATTGATTGGCACTGTGGTGAGATATGTTAGAAGCTGGAATAATTTAAGCCGTGCAGTAATAGCCTTGTTCTCTGGTTACATGCCCTTTAGGCCAGTGCTTCTCTAATATGAAGATGAGGGCTGGTAAAAAGGGCAGGACTCTGGGCTGGACCTTAAGACTGATGTAGGCAGGGAAAGGACAGGACTCTATGTAAACAGAACCTCAAATCTGCATACAGGTGGCCTCTAGGTCGTAGTTTAAAACACAACTTGAAATAACAGTAGATATTTCTTTATCCATTTGGTGCTTAACATAATTCCCACAAGATGTTTCATCTATTTAAATAGTAATAATCAATAGTAGCAATTTTAGAGTAGAAAATAACTTTAAGTGATATCCAGTTCATTGTTGGACAAATGAAAGAAGTTACATGATTTACCTATGGCCATACAAAGTTAGTGGTAAAGCCAGAGCTTCAATTCAAGTCTCCTAATTCCTTGCTCAGGGCAGTTTCTTCTGTAGATGCTGGCTTTTAAAAACATCAATGATTGTGGACATTTTGTCTTTAGGTTATATTATTGTAAATAAGATGATAGGATTGAAAAAGGAAGGCATGGGAGTAGATGCTGAGAGTTTCATCCACAGGGAAAAAGTATTTCAATACTTACAGAAATTTAGCAACCCAAATATATGAATAAACACAATAGTTCTCTCTGGTGCCCATCAATCAGCCGTTCACACACCTGTAAGAGCTTGTGTCTCACTGAGAACAATGCTAACTCTGGGACAGTCTCTTTAAGAGTCAACACTTCATACCATAGATGTTGGAAAAGCTGGAAATTTTGTAGTCATTGAAAAAACAACCAAGCACAATGAAAATCATAGACTTGCTTGCCATAGCTTTGAAAAAAGGTTTTTTTTTTTTTCCCCAAAGAAAATAGTTTGAGAGGAAAATATAGCAATTTAAGACCTTCACAATTAAAAACTATTATGTATGGGGATTAAATTGATACTCAAAAGAAGATTCCATAAATGGTACCAGTTTGTAAAGAGTTCTATGTCAGATGTTATACCCACATGTCATCTAACTCAAGCCAGGGATCCTTAAATCACTTGTTGAATACCTACTATGTGTTGAAGAATGTGTCTGCTTTAATATACCACTGGCCCCTACAAAGACCCTTGTAAGGTAGGTGGAATGAGCGTCAAATTATGTTGAAAGTAACAATGTGTTAAACAATGAAGTGACCTGCCTGAAGCCACAGATGGCAGTGGCGGCAGCACTGGATTCAGACAGAGGTTCGCCTGTTGGCTTTATTGCTGAGTCTGTTCTTACTCCTCTACCGTTTTGCCCCTTTGTTCATGAAGGATGAGTTACACTGGTCTGCTAATCTATGTGCTTGATATCTTCTGCAAGTTTTTATTATAAAGTTGACCTCATTCCCTTGAGTACTGCAAGAGCCAGCAAACTTAGCAGGGATCCTTTGCCCTCCCTGACATATAGTCAGGATCAAGACAAAATCAGATGGTACTAACCAAGGAATTGAATGACCTCAGAAAACCTGTACTATTGGGAAATGTTACATATCTTAAGGTCCCTTTTTGTTTTTGTTTTTGGCTTTTTGAGACAGGGTTTCTTTGTATAGACCAGGCTGGCTTCAAATTCACAGATGCCACCTGCCTCTGCCTTCCAAGTGTTGGGATTAAAGACGTGCCACCACAGCCTGGTCTTAGAGTCTCAGTTCAATAGTCTAAAACTCTGGTATGTTTTTTTCCTGTCTTATTTAGTCATTTTTATTATAATTGGCAGAAATATATTTTAATTGATAATGAAGTTATTACTGTTGGTGAATAAGTCATTTTTCTAACTAAAAGCTTCCTTTGGAAGAGTCTGTTAACGGAAATGCTATGTTGAATGACGTGTAGATGTATCAAATATACTGTAGTTGCTTATTTTCAATCATGAAATGAAGAACTAAAGTAAGAAACTTCTACTTTTAAAAAAAATGTGATCACAACTTGGGAGCCGGGGGAGCATATGCCTTTAATCCCAGAAGTGGAGATGCAGAGGCAGGAGGATCCTCTGTGAGTTTGAGGTCAGCCTGGTCTACATAGTAAGGTTATGGGCTCGTCAGAGTTATACAGTAGACCCTGTTCATTAAAAAAAAAAATTTTCCCCTCAGAACCCAAAGCATATGTATATTTTGTTTTTTTTTCTCCCTGTTGTATTTCTAAGAAGGCAGCATAGCAAAAAAATTAGGAAAACAACACAAGGAAAATATAAATTTCATATTCTCTAGTCCTGCATTGAGGACCAAATCATGTCATACAGTTTTTAAGGCTGTGCCCTCTAGAAGGTGAGAATAATGAAAATACATGAAGAATCTTTTAGAAGGTGGGTGTTTCTCTCACTAGAGTATGCAGCCAGTGTCCATAAATGTCTGTTACACTTGACTTTTATTTTTATTTATTTTTTGAGACAAGATTTCTCTGTGTAGCCTTGGCTGTAAAAGAACTCACTTTGTAACCCAGGTTGGCCCACAGTTCAGACTTTCCCTTGCCTCTGCCTACCAAATGCTGGGATTAAAGGCATGTACCACCATACCTGGCTTTCATTCGGCTTTTATGAAAGCAGGAGACATGGCCTGATAATTTTCTGATGACAATCATCTTTATTCTGTGACCACTCGTCTTGGGGTGCTGTAAAGGTCCACTCAGTAACACCTTCTGTTGGTCATGAAGGAATTCATATATGTGACTTCTGTTTGGATAACTAATGCATATCTTTTAAGTGCCAAAATTTTGAATTTTCAGTTATTTTTTTGATGCAAGTCTCCTTAGGAATGGTAGTCTACCTCCCTGCCTTTTTAAACAGTATGCTCAGTCTAATTTACTTCATCATGAAGTTATATTCATGATGTTTTATTCCAAATACCCAATGAGGTCTGAACCCAGTGAGGTCTGATACATGTAAAACATTTTCCGTAGAACACAAAGGGCTATAACAAATGCGAGGAATGTCCCTTAGTAAGTGATTCCCTCAACGAAGTTATTATTTCCCTCATTATTAGCTTTAAAAAGTGTTTCATGTCTGCAAAGTACTGTATTCTATCAGTATGCCTGTTTCTAATAGGCTCCCACTTCTTCTGTGCTGTCTTCAAGTTATGGGCTGTGACATGAACTAACCAGTTCTGGTCTTACCTACAAAATGACTGGACAAAAGCTCCCAGTTAAAGGTGGAGCTACTTTAACCAAGTAAGGGAAGTAAGTATACTCAGGCTGCTGCTGGATTAAGAACTAGCTGAACTGAAGTAGAGTATGGTGATGACAGGCTCTGCCTCTGCAGGGGATCCTTCATGCTTCTAAGAACAAAGAAGAGTGCAGAAGAGAAGGAAGGAAAAGGAAAATCCAGGTAGGCTGAAGACTGGAAGATGGCACCAAATAACCATTCAAATGTATTCTTGAGGCCGGGTGGTGGTGGCGCACGCCTTTAATCCCAGCACTTGGGAGGCAGAGGCAGGAGGATTTCTGAGTTAGAGGCCAGCCTGGTCTACAGAGTGAGTTCCAGGACAGCCAGGGCTACACAGAGAAACCCTGTCTCAAAAAACAAAACAACAACAAAAAAAATGTATTCTTGATTACTATGTTAAAAGTCAGTTTAGTGATGCTGTAGAGTAAGACTGAACTGTACATCCTCTAGAGAACTCCAGACTGTAAGTCCTGAGAACTGCTCCCCTTCAAATGGTAAGGGAAATCAACACCAAGAGGAAAGTAAGTCTCCAGTTTGCCTGTATGTTGCTGTCTTGAGTTGTAAATAACCTGAAACAGGTTTAATCAAAAGTCCCAAGACCAAGAGAGATGGCTCAGCAGTTAAGAGCACTGACTGCTCTTCCAGAGGTCCTGAGTTTAATTCCCAGCCACCACATGGTGGCTCACAACCATCTGTAATGGGATCTGATGCCCTCTTCTGGTGTGTCTGAAGACAGCTACAATGTATTCACATAATTAATTTAAAAAAAAGAAAGTCCCAAGGAGCACATCTCATGCAGACATCTTTTGAATGTATGTATATATAAATGTCACTATAAGTGATGCTTACCCCCAAGAATAATAAAGTAACATTCAGGATTTAGATCTGGTCCCAATCTGTACTTTCCCCTATACAAAGAATAGATATTTGAATTTTCTTTTAAATTTGGCTGCATCCTTCATTTCTAAACTCTGCTTCTTTGGGGGGGGGGCACCAAACTTTAGGTTTATATTTTTGGCAAGCTTAAAATATTCTAGTTAATTTGCTGTCAACCAGAACACTCTCTTAGCAGGTTCTAAGGTGCTGTTGGTTCTTCTGCTAGACTGTGCGCTCCTTGAGGGCAGGGCTATCTTTATTCTTGTATCCACGGTGCCTGGGGTAGTATCTGACAGAGTAGTTGTTCAATAAACCTCTGTTGAATGAATTAAACCTTCACTACGTGTGGCCTCAAGTTCTCACGAATCTAGATGTAATGGAAAATTATTCAGCCTCAGGTTGTTTATGGCTTTATATATATAATTACCAGGCTAACATCATCTGGGTATTCCTTAGTGGTTTTGAAAACTATATTAGGACTCTACTTTTCATTGAACATGGCTTTGAATGCCTAGTCTAGTTTAGGTACTTAGGGGACAGAGGTAAAACTACAGTCTCTATAGAAGTATATGAAATAAATGTCAGTTCAGGACTAGGGTTACAGGGCTGAGGAGTTAAGAGAGGCTCCATATTTGCATCATGCCCTCTTGTGAACACAGCTTTACATTTTCATGTGGCTCTGGGATCACAAATAAGTAGCTCTTACCATCTAAGTAACCACAAGTTACACACCTTTATCCACCTTTAAGTAAAGATATCCATTCAAAGATAGCTACAAAGTGCATGGTTTTGTACCTTAATTCATAACCTATAATTAAAGCTACTTCTAGAAGGTTGTTGGTATGTGAAATGTTCATTTCAGAATAGAGAAGCTTCCTAAAAATGTAAATGGCCTTTCTCTTTCCCATTGAATTGTTTTCAGCCTTTGAGTGGGTAAACAGAATTACAGATAACAACCATACACACCTACATAAAATCTTCAGGTTTTATTAAACCTTTAGAAGTGCATTTTGGTATAGATATACCTTATAATGTAATTCTAAGAAATAAATGCTACTTGCAAACATTTGACACACTTGTGTGTGTTAGTAATATGTTTGAAATATTGATAGAATATCTAATTTCATAATAGTGGCTTGAAATAGTTTGATTGTACCACATGGGTATACACTTTTGGATCAGGATCGGAGCATAAAGCAATAGAATAATTTGTTATAGATAACTTTTCTGATCATACGACTTCCAGAAATTATGAATTCATGCCAAATTTTTGTTAATGTGTTTTTTACATTTGTTTGTTTGTTTGTGAAAGGGTCTCACAATGCAGCTCTTACTGGCCTGGAACTCACTGTATTGACCAGGTTGACCTCAAACTCACAGAAATCCACCTGCCTCTGCTTCTTAAGTACTGAGATTAAAGGCATTTACCACCAACCAGTACAGTACTGAGTACAGGTTCCACATTTTGATTATTTACCAGTTATCTATTATCAATTAAAAACATGCAGAAGAATAAGTATAAGATTTAAAAGCCAAGGTTCTAAATGTCTTCCTGTCCTAGAGGTAAGAGAGAATGATTTGATCAGTGGCCCAGGCCTGTGCTTCCAAGCACCCTGAGATGTGACGACCACTTGGGCTTTGGCATTAGGAATCTGGGGCCAGGGGCTGCAGAGATGGCTCAGCAGTTAAGAGCACTGACTGCTCTTCCAGAGGTCCTGAGTTCAAATCCCAGCAACCACATGATGGCTTACAACCATCTGTAATAGGATCCGACGCACTCTTCTGGTGTGTGTCTGAAGACAGCTACAATGTAGTCATATAAATAAAAGTAAATAAATCTTTAAAAAAAGGAATCTGGGGTCAGCTTGTGTGACATAGCATGACCCCATCTCACAACTAAAAAAAAGTGAGTTTCATCCAATTCAATATATTTTGCCAAACTAGATGAACTGATTTAACAAACTGTAGCTCTAATGGTCAATTACCTCTTTTGCTGACATGTTTGAAGAAAAATAGGACTTTTTAGAGATTGAGGCAAGAGGGTCACACATTGAAGGGCAGTCAGAGTGTTAGGAAGAAAAAAGGCAAGAATTCTGCATTCTAATGCATATTAATCTAACACATATGAATCTGATGCATATTAATCTAATGCATATTAATGATATATGTTAGCTTCCTATTAGTGCTGTAGCATACTCTCATGACCATAGTGGTTTAAAGCAGTACAAAGATGAGATTACAGTTCCGGGTCCAAAATGGGTTCCTATGTAAAAGGCAAGGCATCAGTGGGCTGGATTTCTTCTAGAGGGACTCCGGGAATTCTTGTATCCTTTAGGGCACTGTCTCTCCCCCTGCAATTGCAGATCAATGACGTAATATGTTCTCACTCTGATACAGGGTTTTGATAAATATGACCAGCATGTGTGGGGGATCATTATTCTTGCTGTGTACTGAGTTAGCATAGTATCATGTACTAGGCTCAATCCTTGTGAAGCAGGTACTGTTATCTTTCATAATTACCTAAAGCTTCATTTATCTAAGTCACATCCCTAGTGAGTTAGATTTAGATCTGCTTTCATGAGCTAATGGCTGTACTGTTTTTTTTTTTGTTTGTTTGTTTTTGGGTTTTTTTTTGAGACAGGGTTTCTCTGTGTAGCCTTGGCTGACCTGGAACTCACTCTGTAGACAAAGCTGGCCTCGAACTCAGAACTCAGAAATCCGCCTGAGGCGTGTGCCACCACCACCCAGCTCTAATGGTTGTACTGTTAACTGGATTCTACCCGCATAAAACATTGTTATAGCTGGGCGATGGTGGCACACATTTTTAATCCCAGCACTTGGGAGGCAGAGACAGGTGGATTTCTGAGTTCGAGGCCAGCCTGGTGTACAGAGTGAGTTCCAGGACAGCCAGGGCTACTCAGAGAAACCGTCTCGAAAAAACCAAAAAAAGAAAAAAAAACATTGTTATAGTTTTTCATACAGTAACAGAACTTCATTGCAGCTTTGCTATATAGTTAAGTAAAACTTTTCTAGTATCAGGACAAACATGTGGAAAGATCTGAATATTTGTTTAGGATCAGCAATGTTTTCAGTTGGTGCAAGTGTTTTTCCCTGGGAGATATTTTTCTACTTAGGTTGAACAGTTGTTTCTGTTTTTAAAACTAGTAACTTCTGGGTCCCATCTGACCAGGTGTTCATGTTCCTTTATGTGTGAGACACTATGTGTACTTGGTTTCTGTATCCTGAGACTACATCTCAGTGCTGAAAAGAACAGCCACAGTAGTGTTATTCAAGGGCATCGGGAAGTCGGTGGTTGCCCAGCATGGAGAGTATACCCAACTCTATGGCAGTATTTCCCGGTGAGCTTGGGGGTGGGGCACAGAGAGACTACACATTTGTATCTATATCTTAGATCATTTTTAGCATCAGTTTTCGAGCTGGGGAGATGGCTCAGTGGATAAAGGGCTTGCCATGGAAGCATGAGGATCTGAGTTTCATCTCCAGCATCCAAGTAAAAATTCATGTGTGCTGGTCTGTACTTGTGAATCCCAGACCTGTAAAGACAGAAACAAGCAGACCCCTGGGGCTCACTGACCAGCCAGTCTAGCCTAAACATGGAGCCCCCAGATCCAAGTGAGAGACCCTCAAAAATAAGGTGGATAGCTTAAACAATACCCAAAATTGACTTCTGGCTCCTAGTTCCAACCAAGTTCTCATCCTTGACTGCCAAGTCCTGTAGAATGCTCAAAACACTCAGCGGCACTTTGGCCCTGTGGCAGTTTGTTCCCTAACCCATGGCACATTTGGGGGGCTGATAGAACCTTTAAGCCCCGGAACCAATTGTGGGGTGGATGTTCACTTAGAGAGTAGTTTCAAAGGCAAGTTGGGGACCCAGGCCACTTCCCTAATTGGCTTTCTGGCTGCTACATAGTAAGCATTTTGATCTGCCATGTGACACGACAACTGCACAGGTATTCTGCTCCATAGGCCCCAAACAATGAAGTCACCAGACCATCAAGTAGCGACTCCGAAACTGAACCAAACCAACCTTCCCACCTTTTAAAAATCTAAGTATTTTATTATAGTTATTCACTGTGTGGGGTAGGGAGTGTGCTGTGCCATGTGTGGGAAGGGCTCAGTTGTGACCGTCAGCTTCTGGACACTGAGTCCTCGTCGTCATCAGGCTTGGCATCAACACCACTACCTGCTGACCATCTCAGTGGTTCCCTCTCCACAGTTTAAATTTATTTTGTTCAGCAATGGGAAGCTTACACAGGCCCCAAACAGCCTTTTCTTGTTCTCGATCTGTTAATGTTGATTAGCTCTGGCTTTATCTCATCGAGGTAATTCTCTCTTTGAAGAGGCTTCATACTCTCTGGCCCATCCCCCACACTGGAACATTCGGATCCTTCTGAATACTGAGGTAGACCAGCTGCCTCCTCCTCCATGTCCCTCCCATAGCAGAGAGCTCTAAATGCACAGTAGGAGCAT
>JADRCC010510413.1:0-13939 GCA_019843855.1 Hylomyscus alleni
ATCCATCCTTGAGGGAAATCAAGGCAGGAACTCAAGATAGGAACCCAGAGACAAGAAACGTGGAGAAACATTGCTTGATGGATTGCTCTCTAGCTTGCACATTGGCTCATGTTTCTTATAGAGGTCTAAGCCCACCTGTCTAGTGATGGTGCCACTCGCAGTGGGCTGGGACTGCTCTCATCAATCATTAATGAAGACAGTATCTAACAGATATCACTACAGGTCAATATGATTTTGGTAAATCCTCACTTAAATTATCTTTAGAGATCTCTAGGCTATATCAGGTTTATACATGAAGCTAATTGGGACATATGTTTATCCTTATCAGTGGAATATTTAAATTTAAATAGAATAATTGTTCATTTTCATATTCTAGACTATTCAAACATTTGACTACCATGAACAATATATAGGAAAAACATAACTGTAAAATATACACAAATAAATTCACTTTGTTCTATTTTCTTCCTTAAAATCAGGGAATCATAACATACTTTATTCTTCATTATTCTAGGAGACTTGTTTTTCTTGGTTTGCTTTGTGCACTCTGACTGACTCTCTCTCTCTTTCTCTCTCTCTGTCTCTCCTTTTCTTTCTCTTTCCATCTGTTTCTTTCTGTGTGTTTTTGATGGGAATTAATTGTCATATGATTATAAAATTTCAAGTATTTTAGAGAAAACCTCTTTTGTTTTTAGCACTGACATAACCAAACCACAAAATTTAGTTAGTAGTTTCTAGGTACACTTTTAAATTTGCTAAGTCTACTTCATCTGAAATGTCACTGGAAGAAATATTTTTCTAGTTATATTTCTCTATTTCAACTTAGGTATTCATTGTTTATACCAGACATTGCCTTGGTCTCATATATTTACAACCCAAAAGCATGGTTATATACTTTAAGTTATATTAAACTGCTTTTTTATTGCTTTTAATTAACTATTTGTGTTAAACTTGTTTGTGGCTCCCCTAGATTTATAAGCCTATTAATATTCAGTGGATATTTCCGACAATGAACAGTCTTCCTACACATCAAGTTTTATGTACAAATAATTCATCAGGATTCTTGAAAAAATGCGTATTCTTAGTTGGACATGGTGATAGAGGCTAGTAATTCCAGCATTCAACAGGCCAGGTCAGGAGGATTATGAATTGCAGATCAACATGGGCTAACCCTTGAGACCTTGCATATAAAGAGAGGGAGGGTGGGAGGGAATGAGAGAAGGAGGAAGAGAGGGAGGGGTGAGGGAGGGAGAGAGACAGAGACAGAGAGACAGAGAAAGGGAGGAAGACAAAAAGCATGCTTTTATTCAACAAGTAGTAATAGAGTTTCTAAATTTTTAAGGAGCTTCTGTGCATATGCCCAGTGCCTCCTGCTTGTCTATTAAGCAAAAGGTCGGCACTGTACATTTGAGTCTCACTAAATGTTACATTCTATTATTGATGACATTTCCAGATAGATATCTTTTATACTCAACTGCATGTATTTTATTAGAGTGGAGCTGTCCTTCACAAAATCTCATTGGTAATGATGAAAACACTCTGGACATCAGCCCTGTAGTTATTAAAATACCTTTCTAATGTCCAAAAATTCAATCCCAGGAAATCATGCTGCAATTATGATCTGATTCGAACAAGTGTCAGCATGTGACAAGGACTGAATCACTGTTTTCTTCCAGGTCTTTCAGAGGCTATACTGGATGCTGTTTGTTGATACTTTGTGTACAATTACTTTAGGAACTGTTCAACAAGCATAGATAATATTTAATTCACTATAAGAGAAGGGCAGGAAAACAATTCAGTGATGGGTCCCAGCTTTTCAACTGAAGAGTTTCTGATGATATATAACAGAATTTTGCCCCTAAATTCTAAATATCTCTTTCTAAATGGTTCAAATAATAAGACTTTTCAAAAGATCGGAGTAAGTTTCTTGTTTGTTTTTAATGCTTTTTAATTTTTTTTAATGTTTTTAATTCTTTGGTTGCTTTTCTGGCATTACTTATGAACATCGAATGTCTTAATACCTTCATAAGCAAATGGTGGGTATTGAATACACCCACTGGCAGATTTTCAATTTTCTGTTTATTACATTTGTAAATGAGTTATGATATGGAAGGGAGTTAAGAATACTCTTAATCTACTTAAAATCACCAAACATAAGATTTTCACATTCAATTTTATGTAGTTCCTAGAGTTTAAATTTCAAAAATGATCATGGTTCTATGGCCTAGTGCATGCCAACTGAAAAAGCTTGATCATATTTCTATGGAAGATGAAATGGAAGTATTTATTGTTTGTGACTCAAAACTCTCCATGCACCAACTCAACTATCCACCTACTTCAAAACAAAGAAAATTTTGACTGGCCTAAAGCACTGATATGCAAGTACCTCGTAAGTTCCTAGATGAGGAATGAGTTATGGAGGAGATACCAGAGTGAACATGAAAATTACTCCTGGTAGCTGCAAATCACAATAATATTACTTCCTTTGTTTCTGCCAAATTTCTGCCAATATATTTAGCTTGATTTAAAGGAAATAAGATGAAAATGGAAAATGTTCAAATCATAGCTATTAACTACTGAGAACTAAATTTAAAAGATTTCCTAATTAAAATGTCACAGTATACTAAATATAATACTTGAATGATGAGGCAGCATGAGCTTTCTATGTTATTATTTTTCCTTTTATAGAAAGAAAAATAGATTCCTTTCTCACACAATATAACTTGATTATGGTTTCCTTGCCCTGTTATATTCATTCCTACCTCCCCCCAGTCTAGACCCTTTCATTTTGTCTCTCGTTAGAAAAGAACGGGTTTCTAAGAGATAATAGTAAACTTTAATAAAGTAAAACATAATAAGTTAAAACAAAAATTATCACATCAAGAAATATGTGTTAAATAAACGAAGAATTGGAGAGATAGATCTATGGGGAAAGCACTTGCATACAAGAGTGATATCCTGAGTTCAAATACCTAGGAGTTATGTAAAAACCATACATGTCAGCACATATCAGGAACCCATTTGTTCCAACTGTGAAGTCATAAGTAGAAACAGGAAAATCTCTAGAATCTTTCTAGCCAACAAGATTGAAATTTGCAGAAGCACACTCTGCATACACCATAGCACGTGCCCTCTCACACTCATATGGATGTATTTGCACAGAAATGCATGCACACACAGCATACACAAACATCATCAATTACCTTGCTTTAGATATGAGAAGTTGGGAGGCACTCAAGGTCAGAGTAGAGTAGGAGGAAAGAAAATTGTTCATGAGATTGATAGAGATGAAGTGGATTACAGTAGCAGTACATCAAGTAATCCTCATTGAGTAGAGGTATTTTGTTAAAATTCTGGAAAACGTGAGGATGATCCCCATAGCTATCAGGGACATGCACTTTGGCTTTCTGTGCAAGGCCTTAATGCTGCTTGCCACACTCAAAAGACTTCAGAACAGTACAGCTAACATGCAGGGGGAATGTATTAAAATTACAGAGTGTGTACATATGAAATTAAACAAGGTCCTGATGTCATTAGAGAGCATAGTAAGAGTTTTGGGTACTTAACATGGGGTCATGCTTTGACATTTGGTTTCCCTGTCTTTGCACATCTCGTCTAAAGATTCATTCTAACATAACTGATAATCTTCAAGTCTTGCCATATCTCTATGCTACACCTTTTATATTCCTTCTGGGAAATCTCAAATTTACACTTTGGTTCAACACAATTCATATTAATTTTCATAGCAGATTTGCTAAAATGCATAGGCTTATTGTTGCTTCTCAAATTAAGTCAGAACTCTCTATCTTAATGAGCTTTTACCTGTCAACTTCAATTTGATAATTTCTTGTGCACTTTTAAGTCATCTTCTCTGACTTCTATGTCTTTGCTTCTATCATCCAAACGTAAGCTGTTTTTCCATTTCTCTTGCCAACAATATATCCGTTTTTCAGTTCTTTCAAAATATCAGTCATTTTATCATCCCCCCTGAATGTAGCAACAAATGGCTTCCCACTTTTTCAAATACTCAGCATTTTAATTCCCATAAGATCTAACCTGTACTGTTAAATATTAATAATGAGTGGGCTCAGCATACATTGGACAGTAATGTGTGTCTTATTCACGTTTTAATTTCTCCAAAGAAGAAGGAAAATGTCAGTAGACTGAAAAATAGCAAGAGAAACAAGTTTTAGTGTTCCGTACGTAAGCATTAGGTTGGAAATTTTAGCATTATTGACACAAAACCATGTGGAATTTAACGGCCAGCCTTTTCTTCATCATGACCCATGGGCACTTAACTTCCTGATTATAGATACCTCTGGTGTCCTGTGACTTTCCATGTTTCAAGTCCAAGACAAGGAATGTGGGATTAATTTAGGAATCCATCATATTTTTAAAGCTATGACAACTAGTTATGTCATAAATACAGCAGATCACCCAGCAGCATAAATAATGGACACTCTGCTTTGGGGCCATAAAAATGATTCATGCTGTGACTTGTTCCACGCTGATCTTTCCAGCCTGCCTTTGTGCCTGGGAATGGTACTTAAAGAACCACATGTTTAAAAACAGATTTCAGTCAGTCAAGTGTGCATCTCCATCCCCATTTGCAAATGAAGAGGAAAGGGGTGTAATCACAGTAAATCTCATCCCACACAGAGGCATTCTTATTCGGATCCATTTTAGTTATTGAAGAATTCTGAAGACACTTGACGTATGAGGATGGGTTAAACCCCTTGTGATTTACTTTAATTTTAAATAATAAAAAAAATCTGTTTGTTGAATTTCTTTGGCCTGGATGTTGTAGGTCAGTGGCTCTCAATCTTCCTAATGCTCTGACCTGCTAATACAGTTCTTCATACTATGGTGACCCCCAGCCATAAAGGGAACATGACCTACTAGTTGAATACCTCTCTTTTTCTAACTTATTAGAAACAAATGCATACATTTTAACTAGGGTCTGTAATCTTCAACATAGATTTTTATTTTAAATCTGGGCCAAGGGAATTTCATCCTGAGGAGATGCCTCCTGAGCCCCTTCTCACTTGTTATTTGACTGGTTTGTGTCATTTCTGTTCTATTATATATGGAACTACAGATTGCAGGGGAAATAAGCCTGCTGGACTCCAGATACACTTTCTCTGACGAGCATTCTACCAATGTTTTTAGCATTCACTGACATAAAATTTTACCCACTTTATAGATAAACAGAGTGGAGTTCAGAGAAGCAGCATAATTTTTCTAAGATTAGATGCAATAAGAAGAAAACTTAAATCTCAGTCAGTCTGAATCTGAGGGTTATTGTAAAGAAAAATTGGCTCTGCAAAGTCTTTAACCTTTAAGTAACTCCAGCAAGAGTCATTTAAAGGGCTTCTCTCTCCTTTTCTGGGGTGAGTAGTGACTGGTGACTGCCATCCTAAGTCACTGTGAGTTGAGATTTGATGCAGAGACAAATGTTAGGACTGGCAAAATGACTTCATCAGCTCCAGCTCCCTAGTCAATTTCTGCTGCAGTACAAACCTATTCTTCCACTGCTGCTCAGATCAGTTCATGCAGAAAAGATAATTCTTGGTAGACCCATTCCCATTAAAAGAAAGTGGATTTAGAATAATACTTAGCTTTCTTGAACTGAAATCATTTGAGGATTTCCCACTGATGATGATTCTGACTTTGAGAAGATTCCATATCTAGTCCTGAGAAGTTTTTTTCTTGATTGTCTTTTCTGCTGGACATTGTTACCCTTTCTGTGCTTAAGGAGAAACAACGTCAGTGTTGCTATCTTTAGACCTCTGTTCATTTCATGTCTGCTTTAGGCATCATAGCATACTTTTGTTCACTCAGTGTGTTCACACATATCTTCCTAAAGTTTATGCTGTCCTTCTATCCACCGGAATATTTGATTATCATTAAAGTTATTCATGAATATTTCTTCTCAAAAATATCCCTGCATCCCCAAAAGTGCTTGATATACTAACAAGGATAGACTATGTAGTTAGAGGAGAAAATATTCCAAATACCTGCAAAAGCATGTTTCCAAGGTTATTCCATTGATTTAGTCCAATTCAAAACAAAAAGGAAAATAGATAAAAATGAACGTAACTTTTATGTTTACAGTACTCTGGGCACGTGCATGATAATTGCCATAAAGTAGATATCATGTATTCTTTCCAAATTTTACACTATTTTTCACTTTCCATTTAAAACCAAATAAACAAAACTTATTGAACTTTACTATTTGAATCAAATAGCTAAATCAGGGATATGTAGCATTCCCCCTCCCCTGAAAAAAGACAAAGTGTAAACAGTATATTAACAGATAAGACTAAAAGTTTCTATCAACAACAGGGAATAAGAAAGCAGTTGGGCATAGGTGGCTTCCAATAAAATGTTTACAAAGCAACGTCATGGGTTACATTTGGCCCATAGGTCATATCTAGTGGACATACTTTCCCACAAGTGACCAACTGAGTTTCTTGACTAGAACCAACAGCCTTTGAATTCCTGGAAGATATTTTACATTCTCCAAAGATTCCATATGCAGCACCCATTCTTGGAAGGCTTTTCACCCATAAAAAAGCACAGATTTCTCATTTCTAAAATAAAAACGATCTGAGAAGACTTACATAACTGAAGATTGATGGTGGAGCAAAACCAAAAAAAAAAAAAAATCAGTCAATAAGTGCAATAAAAATTATGTCCCTCTGTTGCTGAAGCTTAGCATTCTCTGCTGTTTCTCTGCCTCTGTTTCTCGGACTGTGTCGCTTGCTTAACCACAGTGCATGAAGTTTAATATCTGGACACATTTCTATTTGATGAACTAGATAATTTGAGAAGCAAGAGGACAAATGGCCTGATCGATAACTGTTGCTGAGCAGGGTGATCCTCTGTGTGCTCACACATTTAATTGTGGTTATCACATCCTAACTGGGGAAGATGGTATATTGCCAAAGAGCCTGGAACAGTATTGTTTTACTAAAAAATAAAAAATCACCTTTCAAAAATCAAAAAGCAATCATTTCTTTGTTGCGGCATCTGAAGTTCAATATCATAGCATTTTGTATAATCTAATATAGTTGGGGTAGTCAGTCACTACTTCTCAATTGAGTCATACAATCTGGTGTGTAAGACATGCTTAACCTCTGTTTTCAGAAATAAGCACATTAAGGCATAGGAATACATGGAAACTCAAAACAAAGTCTATGTGAGATGAATGTGAGGACAAGCGAAGAGGAGGTTGGAAAACTGAAGGGTATGCATAGAACCTCATAAACTCAACTTCAATCTGTCTCCCTGACTAGATTGTCCTTTCATGTCTAGAGACTAGTAACTAGAGCCTAGTAACTGATGAAACAATTTCAACAAATTTGTATGATCCTCTCCCATGCCTAATTAAGCTGTGCATAAGAAAGGCACTAGTTGGTCCAAGTAATTATTGTGGTTTAGTCTGTTTGGTGGTTACTGTTTTTGCTACACACAGACACAGACCACAGCTGCTAATATCAAACTTATCTTCCAGTCCAGATTTTCTGGTTCTAATTTGCAAGGTCTAATTAGAAACAATAACCTTCTCTTCCAAAGGGATTTTCTCTACACACCAGAGACTGAGTGGGAACAACCTACTTGACTGGTTTTGTAAGTCTACAAGAGTCTAGGGAGTTAACTCCTCAAACACACTGTATCAGTGTGTGATTAAAGTATTTCCCAGACTTGTTCACACTCTCCAGCAGTGACAGAAATGAGATGCTGCTGCCCTTTCTGGTCTTGAGTCCACATCCATTTTCATTGCTAGGTTGTGGAAGAAAATCCAGCATTTCTTGATAAGGGAGATTTAAAGAATGCCCTTGCAATGGGAGAATGTTGACTGTCATGAAGCATTGTCTTATTTAAGATACAGATGAGCAGCTTAAAGTATCCAAGTTCTGAAAGCAGAAAACAAAAAAATATCAATTCATGAGAAATGTAGGTTATTAAAAGAAAATGAATTGCAGATGGATTAAGGAACAAAAGCCATTTATTTGGGAAATGATCAGAGTTTAAGAGACGCAAATCTGTCATATGCTCTAGTCTTATAGATTTCAAACAAGTATTAAATGCAAAACCTGTAAATGAGTAAGGGGATTACTTCAGCTTTTTTTTTTTTTCAAGAATTTGGATTGGTACAGACAAGCTTGCAGAAATTCTAGTTCAAAAGCAACTGCTGATCTTAAATATATATTTGCATAAATTATATTTTTTGAAAATAAGGGAAGAAAAGAGCAGAACAAATGGATTTTAGGGACATGAGTGGTGAGATGACCATGTGGCTCTTTGTAAGGCTGGAGTCTAATAAATGTGACAGCTCTCAGCAGTTAACTATAGGATGTTACAAGTTCAATCATTTAATTGGATGTAAATGTGGCTGAAATTTTGTCTCTCTTGTCTTCTCAAGCTACCTAGCATTTTGGTGTGAACAAGTCTGCCTTTATTTCTTGAATTTAATTTTTTTTCCTGCAAACTAAATGCCATTGAATGGGTTCCTACTATAGGGATAGACCAAGTTAGACAATAGACTTCCCATTATATGTTTAATTTAGTGAAGTATGTTTACCTCTTGAGCAGGCAGCAAATAGAAGATGGATGACTTGAAGAGTTACTCTATAAAACAGGAAATTTGTTCCCCCTTCTAAGAAGGACTGAAGTACCCACGCTTTGATCTTACTTCTTCTCGAGATATGGAGACAAAGAGTAGAGCAGAGACTGAAGGGAAGGCCATCCAGAGACTGCCCCACCTGGGGATTCATCCCATATACAGTCACCAAAACCAGACGCTATTGTGGATGCCAAGAAGTACATGTTGACAGGAGCCTGATATAGCTGTCTCCTGAGAGGAGACCCGGACAAATACAGAGGCGATACTCACAGCCAACCATTGGACTGAACATTGGGTCTCTAATGGAGTAGTTAATGAAAGGACTGAAGGAGCTATAGGGGTTTGCAACCCCATAGGAAGAACAACAATAGCAACCAACCAGACCCCCGAGAGGTCCCAGGGACTAAACTACCAGCCAAAGAGTACACATGGAGGGACCCAAGGCTCCAGCTGCATATGTAGTAGAGGTGGCCTTGCTGGGTATCAATGGGAGGAGGAGAGGCCCTTGGTCCTGTAAAGGCTCGGTGACCCAGTATAGGGGAATTGGAGGCAGGAGTGGGTGGGTGGGGGAACACCCTCATAGAAGTAGGGGGAGGGGATGGAATAGGGAGCTTCCAGGGGGAAACCAGGAAAGGAGATAGCACTTGAAATGTAAATTAAAAATATCCAATAAAAAAACATGAATCAGAAAAAAAAATACAGGAGATTTAGGGGCTTCTCCTCTTGTTCCTCTTGATCCTTATGCTTGCAAACCCTTTTCTCTACTAAAGATACTCCAGCTGTTGTTCTCTGTGACTTAAGTACTTGTTTCATATAGTTGAGTATCTATGTATTACAAAATTATAGGAAGAGATCTTAAATTTTGGTATCCTGAAGCAGCTTCATAGCCATTCTTTTGTTTGTTTGTTTGGTTGGTTGGCTTTTCGAGTCAGGGTTTCTCTGTGTAGCCCTGGCTGTAGACCAGGCTGGACTCAGACTCAGAAATCTGCCTGCCTTTCCCTCCCAAGTGCTGGGATTAAAGGCATGTGCCAGCACTGCTTCGTTGCCATTCTTAAATGGTTTTCATTGTGTCCTCTATTGCTGTATACCATCTTTGAATAATATTTATATCTAAAGCAACTGACTTGAAAACAGATCTAAAATACAACTTAAACTTCACTTTTATTTTATAATACCGATGAAAACTAGCTTAACTTTAAAAACATTCACCTTGATATAAACATTTTTAAAAGGCTCATGAGCTCCCCTCCAGAATTATTTCACATGTCTCATTAATTTTCCTCACAGGAGTTAAATGTGAAAAAATAAATAAACTCTACAGTTTGGATGCTAATTTCTTACAAAGTATTTTGATGTTTCCCATAGTGTTGCAAAGGTAAAAATACAAATGTTCTTAGTATAAAACAGAGAAGGGAGGATGTCTGGGACAAAAACTTCTTTTCTTCCAGAAGAACAAAGTCATGAAGCTACAGATATTGACACTTGTTAGGCAGGCTACTCCTGAACTCTGTCCTACAGAGTACTGGCTTACTTTAACTTAAACTGTTCTCTATTAGAAAAACATAATGGGTCAATTAACAACTTTGTGCTCCAGATTGAATAACAATAAAATCCATTGATATTGATATTTAAGATTGTAATTTACTAATAAAAGGAAGAGAAAAATAAACATGGCACCAATAAGTAACATAAAAGTGGAGTTTTTTATTTACTCATAGCTTTGCCAACCTCATGAACTATTATAATAAACCCCTTATTTAGAATGTCCCACCTATAATTAGATGGAGTAGAAAGAACAGTTACTGTAATAATTAAAACCAGTTACCTTTACTTCGGGATATAAACCAAGCATTATCTACTATGCTTACATACTTTAATTTCCATAAATCTAACTTCCTTGAAAATTCCATACCAAGCAAAGGACTCACAGTTAACCCACAGAGCAGGAAAAGGAAATTAGACATGAATGCTTGGTGTCTTTCTCTCTCCAAAGCAGCAGACTGTAGGCTGAATATTAGGGAAAATAATTGGACTTTCCTCTTCTGTAATTAATTAGGGTTTTCCGAGTCCCAGAACTCCAAATGAGAGAGAATTCGAGCTGTCACTGGCAATATTTTTTAACTAAAAAGTATAAATCTTGGCCTCAATGTGACAAGCTGGCACATAGTGTTTAATCTGCTTATTTGAGGCTGCCCCATGCTCTGCAATAATTATTGATTTTTGGTAAACAAACAAACAAAAAAGATGTATAATCTACTACCAATATCCAAAAGACAGGTTATGCTCAGTGTGTGGCTCACTTTGTTACATCAAAGCAAGACACCAGCCAGTTAATATTTAGATATATTTTTTGGTAGAAATGCTACATACAGCATTTATGTGACTATTAAATAGACAGCATGAAGAACATAAGGATGAGAGAGAACTTTCCTACCAAATTCTTCCCTTAAAGGCAGCTGAGTGATTGTGCCTTTCTTCAGATCAAGGGCTCAAATCTTTTAAAAATCACAGTACCAATTGTGGATCTTGCGTTTTTAAATAACAATTATTGGGCCAGTACAGATGATTTTAAACTCAGACTTTATGGCTACAATCAAGAACCTCATTTAGAAATCCCTATGATGATGATGTTAGTGTGCAGCTCTTAGAACTTCAGAAAACGTAAAATCCACTTAGCCAGTTTTTAAAATGAAGGTATACTTCAGACTTTCGGTGAATTTCTTGAACTTTCTTGGTTGCAATGTGAGCCAGAGCTTGAATGTAAACTTTTTGAAAATTGAATTGCATTTTAGAGTTCTCTACATTCATCCTGCTTTGACTCCACCATGTTTTGTGCTAACAGAAATCATGGTCAAGACACCCATGAGTCCTTGAAGAACGTGGATATGTTACTTCTTTGATGAGCCTTGGGGCAGGGTTAGGGGAAATTCTGAGTGCCTTCCCTAGATTATGTTTGAGGGAAGCTTGTCACTTTACCCATTAGAAGAGAAACTGAGTCAGGGGGTTGATTATTACTGGTTATAATTGCTGTCAGCTTGCAATATAATCTACAAAGTGGCCTTATGTGCCTGCTTATAGGCCTTTCAGAGGGAAACACACACACACTTAAACAGGAAGTTCAATTTTTTGTTCTGGGTATAGAATTCTATTGGTCTTCCTGGTGTTCTTTCCAATAATCTTAAGATCTAAGTTTTGGATGATTGGGAAATATAACATGTAGCACCAAATTAGAAACTAAAGTTGTTACCACCATTTTTAAATAGTATAGATACCTTCAAATGAATTCATTTTTGAGAAAGTCTTACAAGCTCAGAAATACCTTGCTGCATGTGAAGAAAAATGAATTATCGGAATATGGACATTCAAACTTAGAAAAGCAAGATGTGTTCTTGTGCTGACAATTCTTTTCCCACTATAAAGTCACACTGAAAACATCTCTCTAAAAAAGAGTTCTTCTTAGTCTGTTCTTTTTTACTATTATTCCTCTATAAGCATGCCTATATAAGTTACTGGAAGATTTCTATCTTAACTATGTAAGCCACAGCACTCCTTGCTTTCACTCCACTTAAGTTTGTTCATAGGGATTACACATTAAGAATGAAGAAAGGTACCTGGTAAACCTCACATTATTTGTGGCTTGAAACCAACATCCCAGCATCCAGACTTGATGTAACAAATACATTTTGGAAGAATGAAGCTATCAGCAAAATGCCCTAGAGGATAATAAAAACCTGGGATGTAGAAGAGTGTGTACATGAGATGATGGATCTGTGACCTGCAAAGCAGACTCTATAAATTTTGGCCATCAACATCACTGTAGGGACAGTTCTCCTTCCCTAACGAGCTTGGTGCCCTCTAATGAAATGGCGGTCCTCGCAGCCCATCAAGTAGTGTAGGGGCTCTGAAAATCTAGTTCAGTGGAAGTAACTCACCCATGAGGCAGAAAGATCTCTCGGGAAAGCATATAAGGACAAATTCAAGCTAAGGAATCTCAAAAGGTTGTTGCAAAGAAAAGAGGCAGCTGTAATTGGAACAGTGAAAATAGGACACAGAGGGGCTGCTAGGTGCCCTTAAAGAATTGCATGGGTGGTAAAGGCTGTTCCTAAATTGATTGTGATAATCAGGACAGGATGCAGGCATTTATCAAATGGATACATTGTATAACTTGAACACATTAAATATTTGTCAGTGAACTATGTTAAAGTTAAAAAGGCTTATATGACTTAAAAAAATAGACTTTACAGGGGTCATGGAGAACAGGATCTTATATTATTCAGGTAAGCAGCAGGCAGCAGGGAGAGAAAATCTGAGAATCTACCCCACTCTTGATGGATTTTATGATGGTGCAGGATAGCTTTGAGCCGAAGAGGAATATAGCCTGTATAAGCAGGAAAAGTCAAGGGAACTGACTCATCCAATAAAGGCTTCAGAAAGTATGTAACATTCCCAGAACCTTGATTTTAATCATGTGAGACCTATGCTAGACTTGTAATCTATACAAACTGTTAGAAAATAAATTTGCATTGTTTTAAACCCCAGAAATTGTAGCAATTTATTTCAACAGCCAGAGACACCTAACACAGATGGCTAACCTGCTGGCAGAGAGATAAATGAGGAACCACTGTAATCCAGATCAAAGTATATATTTTATGGAAGGTGGTCATTCATTCTGACAAGTGTACAGTTTCCCTAGAAAGAGTAAATATAGATAGAATTTGCCCTAATGATTAAATCTTCCATAAAGACATGAAACATAATTTTCCTTGAACAAAGATGAATTGCACACTGCAGTCAATATCTCTCAGTGAAGAGCAATGTCCTTCCAGGATGAATGGAACATGAGAAAATATGTGGTAAGTTCCCTAGACCTTAAAGCCCAGATGAAAATCCCTTCTAATTAAATTAGTCTGAAATTTACTTGATATTTTGAGAATATAATTATTTTAATTAGCTATTAATCAATGTCATTATTAGTTTATAATCAGTCTCTAAAGGACAGTATTTTCTCCTAGCCTGACTTTAATTTAGCTTCCATGTTGCTTCTTTTGTTATGGGTCACAGGTTACCAATTTATTTCTTTCAAAGATTATTTTATTGACTGAACTCATGATGTACAAGGAGAGAAAGAATTCAGCAATTTTGAAAACCTGGATTCTGATTTTCACTTTCTTATATAGTCGTTGTGTGGTCCTTAGGACAGGTGCTGGACCCTTACTGTGTGTCTTTTCTTCTAAGAAATGAAGAAAGAGTGAGAAGCTCTCTTGTATGTGACTTTGAAGCGTCAATAGAAATATTGTTCAGGGTTGTCTG
>JADRCC010510456.1:0-23918 GCA_019843855.1 Hylomyscus alleni
CATTTAGTCATTTGTAGAAAGTGTCAGAGACTTTCATACTATGTGTGCTTTCTTAGTACAGCTCTTAAGAATGTACTCATTAGGTAACTGTCATATGACACGTTGAGATTTTGTTTGAAGGCTGGCATGTCTGTATGTCTGTATGTGTAATCCATGTCATTTTCATTGTTTAGTTTTCACAGTCATTATAATAAAATAGCAAGATCGCTAAAATAAAAGTATGAGGGGATTTTGCCTCTTAAAATCTATAGAATTCTTATATAATAAAATTTAACCCTGGTGTTCTCGTATTTGACCACAAAAGTTTTAGAATTTATATTTGTTTCTTTGGCTTTTATAATCTTTATGTCTAGGCACTTATTCCATGTTTTTTTACTCTAAAAATTAATTTCAGTGTAAGACATAAAATTTTGTTTTAAGACTGGTTTGTATTTTTAAAGCATAACTTTAATGTAACACATACTTTATCATTCATGCTTTTTTTCTTATTTACAAGTATTAAATTTCAAATTATGATTTTTATCTTTACTGAAAGACCAAAAAACCAAAAAAACAAAAAAAAACAGTGTCAAACTCTTGACTGGAATTTCTTTAAATAAGATAATTTTTTAAAGTTGTCTATTGCTCTAATTGTTTTAAGTCACTGATACTAACTATACTGGAGTCAGTAACTCATGAATAGATTTTTCAGTTACCTGGGTGGGACAGGCAGCTCCTGTACTTATTAATAGAAATAAATACATCTGTCAGTGAGTATTAGGCTAACTGTTGGTTTTTTTGTCAGCAGACTGAGAACTATGAACAAAGAATACGCGAGCAACAGGAACAGCTGTCATTTCAACAAACTCTAATTGACAGGCTAAAATCACAGCTACTTCTTGTGGATTCTAGTCGAGGTACTCATTTCTTTTCTTTTTATGTATTTCTGGTAACTTTTTAGAAAAAAGTTAAAATTTGAGTTTTTCTTTTTTATCTTGTTAGTTTTTTTATTACTTCTGATGCAAGAATCATAGTACAGCTATACATTATGCTTGTTTAATTGAAACTTATAGGAAATGAGGAAGTGGATATTCAAATATTCTGTAGGCTGGAATCCTGGGTTGCTAAAACTTCCTTGAAAGTAGTTTGCCAATGAATACCAAAAACACTTTTTAAAAAGTGTGTGCCTTTGAGTTGAAAATAGAAACTGTAAGAATATATCATTAGATATATATATCATGTGTACAAGGTCTAGAAGATGTCCAGACATTGTATATCACAGTAGATTTCTAGAGGTCAGAATCAAAACAAGCCCCCGAGCTCCCAGATAGTTGAGCATGTCCTGAGCCCAGAAAGGGTGCAAGAGCTCCGTGCACTTCCCTCATTCCTTGCCCTGGCCATCTCTCCCTTTAAATGTCCTTTGAACAAACCAGTAAATAATCCAAGAAGGTACAGTATCCAAAAGTTAAGTTACAGTGAACAACTGTGTAGCCAAGAACAGCAGTGATGATTGCTAACTTACCAACAGGAAATATGTTCATGATGTGCAGCAAAATAAAGAAAACAAGATATAAAAATAAATTAAGGTTATTCCATGTGTACAGAAAAACATTCTTGTTTGGATTTATATGTAGAAAAGAAAAATGTAGACTATAAACTACAATGCTAAGAAGAATAGTTCATGAGTGATGAAAATTATAGGATTTTTAAAATAGTTTTTGTTTGTTTGTTTGTTTTATTTTATGTGTATGGGTGTTTTGCCTGCATCTGTGTCTACACCAGGTATGTTCCTCATATCCAAGACCAGAAGAGGGTGTTGAATCCCAGACCTGCAGTCAATAGATAATCACCATCTTCTGCCTCTAGTGCTTTTTTTCTCCATACTTTTGTCATTACTTTTTGTCTAATTTTCTATAAGCATAGAGTTTTTTTTAAGTAATTGTCTTAAACAAGAACTACAGAACTAAAACCTAATACATAAAAGCTTAACTGGCCTAGGAGTGGACCACTTAGCTAGTACATCCCCAACACTACCCCTCCCTCCAGAAAAAAGCTCTAAGGTCTAACCGTTAATAAAGTAAAATGCAAGAAGCATAATTCTACCTTTCTGAATGCTATATATTTGCCATTGACTTATGGGAAAATAAGTGTTTAGTGGGAAGAAAAAACTCAATTAATGGGCAACTTGCCATAGTAAATATTACACAAATTATTATAAAACTAGAGCTTACAATATATTCTTTGAAATTACGGAGAGTATGTTTTTATTTGTTTGGCTGATTGTGTTGTTTTGTTTTGTTTTTTGAGACAAGGTCTCACTACATTGCCCTGGCTGTCCTGGAACTTACTATGTAGGCTGGGCTCAAACTCATAAAGATCTACCTCTCTCTACTTCCCAGAGTGCTAGGATTAAAGGCTTGGGCAACCATACTGTTTTCATTGTTATTATAATTATTTTTCCAGGGCTTTCTACTGATGTACAAGTGTTTTGTCTTGCAGATAACAGTTATGGCTATGTGCCTTTGCTTGAAGACAGTGACAGAAGGAAGAGTAATTTGACTCTTGATGAACCACATGATAAAGTGAAACTAGGAACTCTGAGAGATAAGCAATCAAAGGTAGGAAGTGCTATCAGTCTCACTTTTAAGCAATCAGACTTCAGAGAGTTATAGATTGTTTAGTTTATATATTCGCGCAGTTTGAATGGGTAGAACATGGGAAGAAGGCAGACAGTATTTTTCACCCCTAACATTGATTCTGCAGAAGCTAGTATTTAAATGCTGATATACACTATGTTTCATTTCTTCCTCCTGAGGCAGTGACTCACCACTGAAATTTTTTTAAAGAGATTTTTTAAATTAATTTTATGTGTGCACCATATGCTATGTGCAATGCCTTCAGAGGTCAGATGATATATCAGATCTCCTAGAACTTATTACATATAGACAGTTGTGAGCCACCATGTGGGTGCTGGGAATTAAACTCAAGTTCCCTATAAAAGCAATAAGTGCTCTTAACCACTGAGCTATCATTCTCTTTCCTCTATTTTGTTACTTTTAATTATGTATATCTGTGTGTCTATATACACATGTATGCAGGTGCTCATGGATGCCAAGTGCAATAAATCACCTTGATCTGGGGTTACAGTTGCTTGTGAGCTATGCAAAGAAGGTACTAGGAACCAAGCTCAGGTCCTCTCAAGAACAGTATACACTATTTACTAATGAGCCATCTTTCTCCAGCCCCCTACCACTAAAATTCTAAACAAAGTTCTATATACATGATATAACCTAAATAGCATTAGTTATATTTAAAGTAACCCTTAAGCTTCATATTTCCTAGTATTTTTTAAAGATTTGTTGTGTGTGTCAGTATGTTAGTATGCTCTTTGTATGTATGGGTATATGTGCCTGTTACATGTCACAGAGCTAGGAGAGAGTACCAAGTGTCCTCTACTATCACTCTCTCTCTATTCATTTGAGGCTGGGTCTTTTTAAAATTTCTTTGTGAGTTTAATGCACGTGAGTGTTTTGCCTACATGCCTTCATATGCACCACATGTGTGCCTGGTGCCTGTGGAAGTCAGAAGAGAACTACTATGTAGGTGCTGGGAATCAAACTTGGGTCCTCTCAAAGAGCAACAAATGATCTTAACCACTGAACCATCCCTGGCCCCAGAAGTGGAGTGTTTGCTGGATCTGGGCTATGCATTTTCTGCTAGGTTGAAAGTCTACAAGTCCTAGCCATCCTCCCTCCATCTCCCTTAGTGTTGGGGTTATAGATAGACACAGGCACTCTGCTTGTTACTGAGTACTAGGACCAGAACTCCAGTCCTCACAGTGACACATAAGAGCTCTGCGGAGTCATCTCTCCAGGCTTCCTAGTCCTTCCCCCCCGCCCCCTGTATCATAAGCATTTAATGAAGTATATGTTTTAACAAAGCAATAAATAAAGTGAGTTAGATAGTAAGAAAAATGATCCTAAGTTTAAATTGTTTTCTATTTTTTCCCTCAATTTCCTTTGCTTGGCTAGCTTATTTCCAAAGAATTAATAATGCTGCACAATTAATTGTACTGTATTTGTGGACAGACCATGGAACAAGGTCTAAAGAAATAAGCTCTGGGTAAGGAATAAATATAAATTCAATGACCTTTTAATCATCATCCTTGTCAGTAACACAAGAGAGATTTATGTGATAGCCATATTTTAATTCTCTGAGTAGCTCATGAATTTTATTTCTTGTGTGGTAATCATTTAATAGAAATAAATTAAACTTTATTTTAAATTTCTCTTTTTATTTTGTGTTATCTTCGATCCAAAGGACTAGTGGAAACTGAATGCTTAGACAAGAAATTTAATATTTTTTATATTCATACTTATTTTTCTTTGTAAAAATATTTTTAATTAAAATGACTTACATCACTTTCCCTCCTCCTTTTCCACCCTCCAGCCCTTTCCAACGATCCTTTCTTGAGCCCCTCACATGTTCCCCTTTCTCAGGTTGATAACCTCTTTTTTTTTTAATTACTATTATAATTTGTGTGTGTCTGTGTGTGTGTCTACTTTCTGAGTACATTTTTATTGTTTGTGTATATGTGGTTTCAGTATTGGACAGCCAATAAGGGTGCTTATCACTGAGAGAGGCTAATGATCCCTCTCTCAATAGTCATTACATGTTGTTTGTCTAGCAGTGGGACCCCATGAGATTTCCCTCCCAAGTTAATGCCCATTGATACTGCCATTGTTCCTGTCTTGTTCCTGCAGCCATTTCTAGGAGAGATGTTTCACACCTGAATTCCTGGTGTTCTGGCTCTTACAGTTTTCTCACTGACCTGCTGGTATTCTAGTTCTCAAAATTTTCTCCACTCTTACCATTATGTTCCCTAGAGATGAAGGAACAGTGCTGTACCTATATCTGTTAGGACTGGGCTCCATACCACATGTGTATCTCCTCACTGTGTCCAGTGAGATTTTCTGTGTTGATTTCCATTTGCTGTAAAGAGAAACATCTTTGATTTGGGGTGCTAGCTACACTTGAATGTAGATTTACAAGTAGTAAGGATTCCTCTGGTCTAAGAAAGTAGCAACAGTAGATTGTTTTCTAAGGTCCAAGACCTCACTAGCCCAGAAGCTGGATAGATTTCCAATACCAGGCATGATTTCCCTCCTGGTGTGTGGGCCTTTAGAGTTTCCCATCTTGTTCACCACAGTAGTTACATATGCATTACATTGTCATATATCTAGTTTATCTAAAGTTACTCAAAAATTAACAGCATAAAAACAAAAATTTTTTCTTGATTTCTATGTGTCAGAAGATTAAGTTAGACAACTGTTGACTGCCACTGACATGGGAGTGCCACTTATTGCACCGTTCTGTGTATCTTGCCATACTGGCTATTGTCATGCTTCATATGTATTAGAGCTGTTTAATTACATCTCTTTCATAACATCTTGCATAGTGTATCCTGGAACCATGGAAGCTAAACCACAGGAAGGAGACTTTCAGATCAGATCCAGCTCTAACCATCAAAGTCCTGTGTCCTAAGTGTAAGATGTTTTCAACCATAGGGAACCCACTTTCAACCCCTGAGAGAGAATCGAGGGCTTCGTCTGTACTGTGTTGGGAGTCACCGGACCGTCCTTAACACCCTATTAAAGGGAGGCTTTCTTACACCTGATGCTGGGGGTTTTGTTAGTCTGTGGTTCTTGAGGAGAACAGCGTCAGCACGAGAGGCTTGCTTCCTTTGATAAATATGTATATTATACTGTATATGTGTGTGCCGTGTATAATTTTAGGTAAATATAAAATAATACAATTCCTTGATGCTTTCTCAGACGGTCTTGGTGGGATGTGTCCCTTGTTCCTCCTCTCTCTGAACTAACCACCTCCCTCCCACCCAGTTGGAGACCTGCTCCCTGTTACTCCCTTCCTGCTTCATATCATCTGTACCCTGCTACCCCCTTACCTCCCACACACTATGATTCCTTTGTCCTTTTGGTTTCTGTGGTTACTCCATGTTTTCTACTTTTTTCTGAGGACTTGATACTAGGAACCACAGATGAGAGAGAACATGAAGTGTTAGTCTTTCTGGGTCTGAGTTGTCTCACTCAGTATAATCTTTTGTAGGTCTACCCATGTACCTGAAATCCTGAGTTCATTTCTTAGACCTGAAGAGCATGCCGTTGAGTATGTGTGCCACTTCTCATTTAGCCATTGTTGTGCTGAAGGCCATTTAGGTTGTTGCCATTTCCTGGCTATTGTGAATAAGATGGCTCTGAACACTGCTCAACAAGTGTCTGCAGGGAAATGCCAAGTCCTTTCGGCATATGCTGAGGAGTTAGACCAGATCATATGGTAGATTCAGTTTTAGTTCTTTAAGGACTCTTCAAACTGGTTTCCACAATGACTCCACCCATTTACATTCTTACCAGCAGCGAATGAGGGATCCTCTTTCTCTACAACTTCACCAGTATATGTTGTCTGTTGTTTCGTTGATCTTAGTCATTCTAATGGGTAAGATGAAATCTATAAGTAGTTTTAATTTGCATTTTTAAGCAGCAAGTATGATAAACAAGTTTTGGGATATGTCAAAGCCAACTTTATTTTCTATTGAGAACTGTTTAGAGCTTAGCCTATTTTTCATTCATTTCATTTGTTTGCTTGGCTCTTTGTTCTGTTAGTTCTTTGTATATTCTGTATATTAGTCCCCTGTCAGGTGGATACTGTCAGATTCTCTCCCGACTGTGGATGGCTTTTTCCCTTACTTAATTGTTTTCTTAGTTTTGTGAGGTCCTAGTCGTCAATTATTGGCCTTAATTCCTAGGCGAATGGAGTCCCATTCAGAAAGCCCTTTCTTGTACCTATGTCCCGAGGTCTGTGTCTGCCTGGGCTTTCTTCTAGCAGTTGTAGTGTTTTGGGTTTCAAATTTGAAGTCTTTGCTCTACTTGTGAATTTGCTATGTATTGATCTATACTCAATAAGTTATAAATAAATTCACTCTGAACTAATATAGATGAGAAATTGTGTCCTAGGAATAGAACTTTGAAATGTATTATTATATTAGATTTTTTTTAAATGATGGCAGTCCACACTTAGTTCCTATTTTGTAAAATTGGCACAACAAGAGTAGGAAGGCATGAGAAATGGATAAGATATAGATATACTTTAAGGTGTACTTTAATGTATTGATAATATTTAAATAAAATGAATCTATTTCTAGAAGTTATATTCCTAATCAGTTGGCTTTGTTTCTGACTAAATTAGTAAGTTAGCAAAATGCCTTTAACCAGTAAAAGAAGGGTTTACTACTACCCACCTATAGTTCTTTTGTCCTTATGTCTAATGAGTCGTTTGAAGATTGGTTTTCTTTAAACTATTTCTGTTAGAATATGCAAGAGAGGAAAGGCTGTTGGACACTTTGGCAAATTGCACTTGTGTGGCTATCTAGAGAAATGAAACATGAAGCAAAGGAATGAGAGGTAGTTGGGATAGGGGGACCATTTTAGAAAATTTTACTTTAAAGAACATAAACTTGGGTTGGGGTAGAGCTCTGTGGTTGAGTGCTCACCTAGTGTGCGTGCCTCCAGGGTTCAGTCTCCAGTACTGCAACCACTCAGCTAATCAATAGCAATAATATTTAGAGTTGAGCTTGTGTTTGTGCTAGTCCTATACAGGAAGTATGCAGGACCTTCTAGAAAGGACATAAAGAGGCCAAGACATCAAGTCTTATCATCAGATGGCACTCAGTCTTCTATTCAGAATTGAAAGAATGTGCCTATATTTTAACTCTAATAACTGAGTTTCATATCATATCTTGTTCACTACAGTAGTTACTTATGTTTTACACTGTCATATAACTAGTTACTCTAAACTTACTAATAAAAAAACTTAACAGCATAAAACAAAAAATTATTTTCTCAATTTCTATGTGTCAGAACTTCAGGAGTGACTTAGCTGGGTCGTTGTGGCTCACAACTTCTCATGTTGCTGAAATCAAAAGTAGTCAAGGCTTATAGACTGAAGGCTTCACTGGTTAGAGGATCCACTTCCAAGATGGCTCACTCACATAACTTTTGGCAGGAGACTTTACCATATGGGTGTCTACTCATAGCCTGGCAGCTAACTTTCCTCAAAGTAAGGGATCCAAGAGTAAAGTGCAAGATGCTTTCTGTGACCTAATCACAAGAGTCACATACCTTTACTTCCACAGTATTCTGTTTTATAGAAGAAGTAAATTGTCAATTCTTCCAGGAGCAAGAATCAAATCCGGTCTTTTAAAGCATTACAGGCATTGTAGGTTACAGTCTTTTAGGAAAATGCAGGTGGTAGGTAATAGGGGAGAGGGTTTAGTCCCCAGCATCAGATGATGATAATGAATTTCATTTCCTGAAACCTGTGATTAAGCTCAGAATGAAGAAATACCATAGCCTATGATCTTAAGAATTTGAAAAACTATAAATATAGACTTTACAGAGGATGTTAATGGACAGTGCTTAGAGAACTAAAAAACCATTATATATTTTTACTAATTTTTATTAACAACATTTAAATTGAAAATATTTATAAATTAATTTATGTGAAAAATGCACCCTCTTCTCTTCCTCCTCTCCTACCCAACTGTCCACCCCTGGTGTGTGCACATGCATGGAATTTGAGCACTCATTGTTTTGCAGCTCAGAGTTCCAAATGCTACCATAGTCCTTCCAAAAACAACATGGTCAGCTTTGTCACAGCAGTACCCTAGGACACTGGCACCAACTTCTCTATTACTTTACTTTCTTTTGCTGTGATAAACGCCATGACCAAAAGCAACTTGGGAGAGGAAAGCCTTTATTTCATCGTACAGTGACAGTGCATCCTGAAGGGAAGTCAAGGCAGCAACTCAGGGAAGGAGCCTGGAGGCAGGAACTGAAGCAGAGACTGTGGAGGAATGCTGCTTATTGGCTTGTTCTCTGTGGCTTGCTCAGGTTTTAGTTTGTTTGTTTTGTTTTGTTTTGTTTTGTTTTGTTTTTGTGGAATCACCCACAGTGGGTTGGACCCTCCCACATCAATCACTAAGAAAATGCCCCACAGGTAGGCCAACCTGAAGGAAGGAATTCCTCACTTGAGAGTCTCTCCTCTCAGATGACTCTAGTCAGCTAGCATATATCACTTCAGTCTTTGCATGAGTAGTGCTTGAAGGCAGTATAAAGTCCACAACCATTAAGCTTTCTGGACTTCTGTAGTTTATAAAATATTAGGTTAACAGGTCTAGGTCTTGGATGGCATCTTCATGCTTGTACTGTATGCACTTACAAACTCTGAACTTATGGTTGTTTTCCAACTTAGGAATATCTAGGTAAGTGTTGGGCCCTGTAGCTTCTTTCACTACTTTAGACATTATTTTCTGTTGCTAGTCTCTTAAACTACACTTTTTGTTTAAGTTGCTAAATATTATAGTTCAGATTTTATATAACATACAGATATAGATGACAGACATACTATTTATCATTTAAACAAAACTTAAAATTTAGACTTTTTATCAAAGCATTAATCACAAAGGTATTTCCACCAGAAAGTTATATCTAACTTATATCAACTAAGCGTACTACTATAGGTAACTTTTCTAAGAGAAAAAATTGCAATGAAATTGACAGTTACTCAAATGTTAAAAACATTGTTCCTGTGTCCTACTCATGCTCACTTGTCTTCCCCCCTTGTCGAATACAGAGATGGTAGTTGTCGTTAGTAAACAGTGGTACATGCCAGCTTGGGGTTATAGAAAACTAAAGGAAAATGTGTATTTTATGTGTACCACGTAAAAAGAATCATTGTTTTTTCAATAGAAGCAAATGTCCCATCCTAGGGACAGTTTTTTTTTTTTTTAATTCATTAAAGTTCAAACTTTTTTCCAAAGTTATCAGAATTAGATGTCATAAAATTGTGTAAATTTAGTTTTGTCATGGAATATCTTGTTTTCTCCATCTATGGTAATTGAGAGTTTTGCTGGGTATAGTAGCCTGGGATAGCATTTGTATTCTCTTAGGGTCTGTATGACATCTGCCCAGGATCTTCTAGCTTTCATAGTCTTTGGTGAGAAGTCTGGTGTAATTTTGATAGGCCTGCCTTTATATGTTACTTGACCTTTTTCCTTTACTGCTTTTAATATTCTTTCTTTGTTTAGTGCATTTGTTGTTTTGATTATTATGTGACGGGAAGAGTTTCTTTTCTGGTCCAGTCTATTTGGAGTTCTGTAGGCTTCTTGTATGTTCATAGGCATCTCTTTCTTTAGGTTAGGGAAGTTTTCTTCTATAATTTTGTTGAAGATATTGACTGGCTCTTTAAGTTGGGAATCTTCACTCTCTTCTATACAAATTATCCTTAGATTTGGTCTTCTCATTGTATCCTGGATTTCCTGAATGTTTTAGGTTAGGAGCTTTTTGCATTTTCTTTGACTGTTTTGTCAATGTTTTCGATGGTGTCTTCTGCCCCTGAGATTCTCTCTTCTATCTCTTGTATTCTGTTGGTGATGCTTGCATCTATGACTCCTGATCTCTTTCCTAGGTTTCCTTTCTTCAGGGTTGTCCCCTTTGTGATTTCTTTATTGTTTTTAGTTCCATTTTTAGATCCTGGATGGTTTTGTTCAATTCCTTCACCTGTTTGATGATGTTTTCCTGTTATTCTTTAAGGAATTTTTATGTTTCTTCTTTAAGGGCTTCTAGCTGTTTACCCATGTTCTCCTGTATTTCTTTGAGGGAGTTGTTTATGTCCTTCTTAAAGTCCTCTATCATCATCATGAGAAGTGATTTTAGATCTGAATCTTGCTTTTCCAGTGTGATGGTATATCCAGAACTTGCTATAGTGGGAGAACTGTGTTCTGATGATGCCAAGTAACCTTGGTTTCTGTTGCTTATGTCCTTAAGCTTGCCTCCTGCCATCTGATTATCACTAGTGCTACCTGCCCTCCATATATCTGACTGGAGCCTGTTCTTCCTGTGATCCTAGTTGTGTCTGAACACCTCGGAGTTCAGCTGTCTCTATGATCCTGAGATCCTGGGTGTGTCAGAGCTCCTGGGAGTCAAACTGCCTCTGGGACCTTGAAATCCTGGTGTGACCAAGTTCCTGGGATCCTGGGATCCTGTGGTCCTGGATGTTTTAGAGCATCTGAGAGTGGAGCCTCTTCTGGGTGTTGTGGGACTGACTGCGGAGTTTGTGCCCAAGGTCTTCTCAGGGCACCAACTCAGACGGGAAGAAACCCGTGCCACTAGTCTGGCAGAGTTCCTGGGTACTGGGGTTCTGCTAGTTCCAGTTACTTCGGTATTGGACCAGATGTTGTGTCCTCCTCACCTCTAATCCTATGATCCTAGGCGTGTTATAGCACCTGAGAGTCGATCTTCCCCTGGTTGTTATGGGAAAAAAATTTAAGGAAAAAAATGTTGACATGTAAAGCTTTCTATAAGTCCCTTAAATTTAAATTAATGTATATTAATTTATATTAACATTAAAAGAATTTCTAGAAAAATTATATTTAAAATAATATATAAGAATTTTTAGAAAAAGACATGGCATCTTTTCTAACATTTAAGAAAATTTGAGTATTTTCAGTGTAGCTGACTTTTCTCCCCTTATCTCCCCAAGTTGTCACATTTTCCACATCCTGCCCCTCCCTTTTTTCTAAATTATAAAGCCTACAAAATGGACTTGGCATATTCTTTCCAACCTTGGATTCTTTAAAGCATGAAAAGGCTGTTTTTTCCATCTCCCCTCAGTAGGTAAGGAACAGACCCCACATATGCATAGCAGTCTCGTTTGTCTTACTAGTATGTTAAAATCTGTCATCCTAAAACTTCTCCACATCTATTTGGAAGATACTGTTTTTAATTTTGGTTGGTTGGTTGGTTGGTTTTTTGGTTTGGGGGTTTTGGTTTGGTTTATTTTTTTGTTGGTAGTGGTTTTTCCCCCTAGACAGGGTTTCTTTGTGAAGCCTTGTCTGTCTTAGAACTAGCTCTACAGACCAGGCTGGCCTCAAACTCACAGAGATCCACCTGCCTCTGCCTCCCAAATGCTGGGACTAAAAGTGTACACCACCACCACTTGGCAGAGATACTATTTTTCAGTGTTGTAGAATACATCTACATTCAATTAGTTGTATTATTGTTTTGTTTTATATTTTCTTTATTAAACTATCTGCCAAGAATCCATCCTCACATACACAACATGGTTGTAACAGGAAAGCTTTTAGCTGTTGTATTATTCCTTGATACCACCCCAAAAACTTAGTAAGAGGTAGCTACTTTTTTTATTTGTGTGCATGTGTGCACACCCACCATGGTACACATATGGAGGTCAGAGAACAACATGCAGGAGGAGTCTGTTCTCTCTTATCCTGCAGATGCCAAGGAACAAACTCCAGTAGTCATGGTGACAGGTGCCTTTACCTGCTCAGTCATCTCACTGGCCCAGTTTCTTAACTGTTAGCTGCAATGTGGCATCTGAAGCCACATCAGTGAACTTCTCACCTACTTACCTGCCATGGTCTGTCTTACATTTTGACTGGTTTTTTTCACTTATGTATGGTTTTAACATAATGAATTAGATAGTTGATTATTGGCTTACTGAATTGTATAGATTATAGATCTTCCAAGTGTTGACTTATTAGATGATATTTAAAAATTGAATTTAATGTCATCACCAAGCTCACCACAGAAACCTTTTAAGTATTGGGCAGCTGTCAAGCTTACTATAACAGGTACAACTTTTCCAAAATTTTAATTCTCACTTGAAAGCTCAAATTTTATCATTGGCAACAAGTCTTGTCACTTGTTTTCCTTAAAGTGACAGGCTAGCTTCATTTGCTTTTGAGAAAATGTCTGAATAACCATAGCCTGTGTGTCATTCATTCTTTGAAGTGAAAATAGCATTCTTTTTAAAAAGTGACTAGTTCAGCTTACAACTCAAGCATTGCACAAGTTTCCCAAGACAATCCTTGCACTTCAAGACACATCAGAAGCTTCACTTACAGTTGCTTTTTGTAAATCAGTGTAAATGCCAATACAGTAAACACTGCACTTACCATTTTAATACTACTGTGAAACTAATTTAGCTAATAGATGGCTTTATATAAATTTAATTATTAACCATTTTGCAGATGCCAAAAGGAAACATAAACAAGTCAAAGAAAAATGTCTGTATTAGCCATAACATAGCAAGTGGTAAGGAATCTATTTGCCTTGTTCACACCTGGGCTGGAGGAGGTTTACAGAGACCTCAGAAGGATGCCTATAGTTACGTTAGTGGAAAGGAGCTTGTGGCTTAGGGAGTTGTGTGCTTTATAACAAGCACCAGGTAAGCTGGATCTTTGAGAAACTATCTGGTCTTTCAAGTTGTCTGTAAACATAGCAGTCCTGAAAAAATGATCATATAAAGAATAGTCAGAGCTTTATATTCATGACATGTGCAAGGACACTCAAGGCCTATGGTAGGCATCTCTCTAACTGCAGACATCTTGAAAGGATCTTGAGATTCACGGGAATCCTGAACTCTTTGCTGAGATGCAGTGCTCTACATAGATTGTAATTTCCTCTTAAAAACTCATGTTACCTTTTTGTCAGTAAGAGAAATACTAAGAATATTCTAGCATTTCATCAACTTGAAAAATACATGAATATCATCATGTTCCCTCATCAGTCCTTTTCACATTTATCAGATAACTATGAATATATATTAAATGATACATACAGTTATTGCCAGTTGTTTATCTGTATTTGTTGTACTAAGTACATATCAAATGCTGATTTTTTTTTTTACTAACTATTAAAACTATGGAAACTAGGGGTGTACAGCTCAGAGGTAGAGGGCATGCTTACAAGCCACAGTCTGGATTTAAGAATGTAAGTAACTGGAGAGCAAGGTAGGTAAGGTAGCTCGCTTGATGGAGATACCTCCTCCAGGTCTGATGACCTTGGTCCTGGGACCCACATGGTGAAAGGAGAGGATTGCCATGGCAAGAATGCCCCAGTCTCACCACATACAATCTATAAGTTAGTGCAATAAAATTTTAAAACAGAGAATGTTTGTGGATCAGAAATGAATAGCAAAAGAAACCACTTAGTTTTGCTTAATCATGGGATCTCCAGCCCTTTTCCTAGTGTGGTATTTTGACAATTTTATACTGGCTTTGTAATCCCTTCCACGACATTGCCAGAATTTGGAGGTTGAGTAGGGGAAGGCTCACCTAATTTCTCTTTTGTATCTAATACACATTACACTCTGAACTCTGCTGCTTTCTTAGGCAGACTTGCTATGTTATGACAACAGACTCACCCTGAAAGGTTTTTTTTTCTTTCCCATTAGTCATATTTCCATGTTCTCATTTTAAATTTTTAAAAGATTTTTTTGTCTTGTTTTTTGTATTTTGAGTATGGTTTAATTAAATGTAAGATATAAAAAATGAAACTATTACTACCAAAAGAGTCGGCACCTTTTATTACCGTATCAAAGGTTTTATTTATCCAGATAAAAGAAACAGAGGAATATTAACATCTCATTTACATTTTCCATTAATAGCAGAATAAAGCATCAACTCTGTGCTTTTTTTTTCTTTTATATAATTAAGATAATTTTACAGTTTTTAAAAACTTAATTCACAAACTACTAGAGTAGGTCTTTGAAACTCGTGGGTTTTTATTATGTGCTTCTGTGCTTGTCTGCAGCACATGCATATCGAGTCAGCCTCACTGCATCCACACACAGGAAGAAGGCTGGCAAGGGCTGACCCTGTGCTCTTCCACTTTGTCTCCAGCCTTGGCTCAGCCCGTGAGGTGGGAGGGCACATTTAAGGTGAATCTTTCGTCCTTACTTTTCTGGAAATGCCCTCATAAACACACCAGGGTTGTGTTTCCATGGCGATTCGAGATCCAGTCAAAGTAACATTGCAGAGTGAGCATCACAGTACTGTGTACATTAAATTATAGTTAAGGGTTTTCCCAGTCTGCTTAAGTTAAAGGCTGCATTTGGGAAAGGGGTGTGAGAAGCCTTATTTAAAATGGTTGAGTTATGTGCTTTCTATTTTGCATGAGAATTCACCCCAGGAATAAATACTTACACATCTTAAGAGATAAATTAGGGGGCTGGAGAGATGGCTATGCACTTATGAGTAGTGGGTGCTCTTCTAGAGGAACTGGATTCAATTCCCAGAACCCACATGGCAGCTCACAACTTGTTTATAATTCTAGTTTCAAAGAGATCCAGTGCTCTCTTCTGGCCTCCAAGGGCACCAAGTACGGATGTGTTACATAGACACACATAGGCAAAATACTTATACACATAGATAATACATTATTTATTGTTAAATAAAATAAATTCAGAAAGACATGTAGAATGTAATGGAACATGAAGGACGTTATATAGAGATGAAGTATTTTTGACTTTTTTAAAGTGTATTTTTATTGTAGTATTGAATTGGTAGATATTTTTGGTGGATTTATATTAAACCAGAACCCTGTAAAGAACTTGGAAGTAATTAGGGTGTTTAATTTTATTTTTATATTGTTTATTTTCTTGCCATTTCCTCCAGAACACTGGTATGAATCCCATTTTGCCCTGGAGTTGTTCCCACACTGGCGGGGGTTTTCCGAGCACGCTGTCTCATGTAGAACAGAACAGCTCCTAGTGTTTTGTTCCTTTTGTGTGCTATATTTTCAGGAATGTTAACAAGAGGGAAAGAACCATAGATTTTTCATGTACAGAAGTTTTTGTAGATTAATTACAATTTCCTTATTTTTATATTTATATATTACCTCATTTGTTTCTGTGTTTTTTCTTGATCCTATTTTCTAGGATCTTAATCCTGTTATTTTTGCTTTCTCCTTAGTTCAGTTTAATCTGATAATTTGATGTTGCTATGACATCACTATGTCTCACTATATCTGAAGCTCATATGGAAATATCCAGACTCAGTTGGTCTTTTAATATTTAATTTTTTAAGTTTCAAAAAGGTACATGAAAGTGAACCCCATGTTTTCTGTTTCTTTCACCACTACTCATGTTTTAGTTTTCTGTGCTGTTTACCCAGCTAATGCTTAGAAGTTTGCAGCTTTTCACTCCTTGTCAACCTTCCCTCTTCCCTTGTTTCTTGATTTGCATTGTGAGTGAAGCTCTCTAAGATGAACCTATACTCCTTCACTCCACTCGGGCAAAGTTAGATGGGTTCCTCCCTGGGAATTCAAGGCCAGCCTGGTCTACATAGCCAGTCCCAAGTAGGACTTTCTTCAAAAAAAAAAAAAAAAAAAAAAAAGACACAGTTCTCTTTTTTCTAATTTTTTTTAAATCCTCTACTCTTGAACATAATTCAGAAATTAAATAAATCAGTATTGACTCCTCTGAGTTGCCTGAGCACCCAAAGTAAATATCATTTTTACATGCAAGAATCCCAACTAAAGTTTAGAGGGAATACTTCATGCAAGACTGACATAACATGACAGGCATATATGACGCTGAAAATGTATCTCCTTTATTTAAAATTAGTTTTCTAGGACTAGAGATTATATCTCATTGGTAAAGTGCTTGCCTAGAATGTTTTAAGGTCATGGACTTAATCTCCAACAATACCAAAATAAATTAATAAAAGTAAATAATAAAATTAATAAAAGTTAGCCTGAGAAAGTTGTTATATTGGTACTGTGGAAAATGGCATTAACACATTGTGCCAAGTCTAACCAAACCCTACCTCAGAGCATCTTCAGAAATCCACTCACTTTCCTATTTTTCAGTTACCATGTTAAAGTATCTTTTTAAATTCTTCATTGAATGCTTCGGACTCTAAATTTTTCAAATGCGGGATGGAGGAGCTGGCACACAACTGTAAACTCAGCATTCTGGAGGCTAAGACAGGGCAATCTCACAGACTTCATAGTGAGTTCCAGGCCTGTCTCAAAGAGAAAAACGTTTATTTGCGGCATATTAACAGACATTGTATGAACAGTAGAAACTATAGTATACTGCTTGACATGGTAATCCATTTTCTTTCATGGTAATAATAGCAAAACTAAGAAAAGCTGTATTTTTTTAATAGTAAACTCGAAGATTTTCATTTTTAGTTACTTAATAGAAATTTCTAACTTAATTACTTAATAGAAATTTCCCCTCTGCCTGTGCCAGTACACTCCATGTTTCCACTAGTTATCAAATCCGGACATCAAAGAAGGTTGGCACCGGGCAGGTTCCCGGCCAACAAGCATGCATTATTCCTATGTTACCTTTCCTTTCAAACCTTCCAGTCCCAGTGTGTTTCTAATGCTCTCAACATCAGATCAGTCACTCTTAGTTATGTAAAAACTAGACTTTGGAATGTAGGATGTTGTTATTCCAACTTTCTCTATTTTATCCTCAGTTTTAGGTTGAACTTTCTTTTTAGTTCTTTTTAGCTCCTAGTAAAATAGTTACTGCAAATTTCTAGTGGCAATTTTTAAAAGGAAACCACTCTATTTGTTCTAATCCCTGTTTATAATTGAACATTAAACCATCAAGCATTCTGTTCTCATGATGTCTTCTCCTTTGACTTCTGTCACTTACGTTTGATTAGATCCTGGTGGCAGTTTGGGTACAGGGGCTGCAGAGATGGCTCAACAGTGAAGAGCTCCCACTGCGCTTCAGGGCATCTGAGGCATCTTGTCTCCGTGGGCATCTGTATGCAAGGGTATACACACACCCCTACACGGGATTGAAAATAATAAAATTGAATCATTGTTTTGCTAATAGCCAGCAGTGACATTAACTGAATAAACCCAAAAGTTACTCAACATTGGGGTGGCAAGATGCCCCGTGAGTACAGGTACTTACTGCTGAATCTTCAGCCTGGACTCGTTTCCCAGGTCTCAGATGGCAAAAAGAACACCCCACCCCATTGTTCCTGCATGTGCACACAAAATAAATAAGTGTAAAAATGGTTTGAATTTGAATTTAAGAATTATACGGTTTGGACTTAATTAAAAATATATAATATTGGAATTTCTTCAGATTTCAGAATTTTTCAGCTTATGGCTTCAGAAAGCTTACCAAACATCTTTAGAGTTTTTCCTCTGAACCATAGAATGCATGACCATAGTGTGTTGTTTTGCAGGTATCTGTTTTCAGCGTCAGAATATATGTAATACCAGTGTAGGCCACAGGGTGGGAGTGAAAGGCAAGGACTGGTAGCCAAACAACCCAAATACATAATACATTATCTTGATAAACCTCTTGCATGCTTATTCTTATTTTTAAAATACTGTAACAAGAGACAATAGAATTGGTTTACTTATATAGGCCTTTATTAGTGACTATCAAAGGACAGTGTCAGAAATTTCTTCGCTACTAAGTTTCTGGGTGTAGAGGTGTCCCGTAATCAGAGTGGCGCTTTTTATTAACTGAATGTGAAATTTTCTTATAATCACCGTTTACAGTAGAGATAGTAATCAAAGAAATTATCAGAAGTAATTTGTATTTTCTGTCTTCCTTTCTATCTTGTATTTCATTTTCTTTCGTTGGTATCATTTAAAGAAAAGAAGACCTACCCAATTTTTTATGTATACATAAAGCCTCTTATATTGCGTGTGTGAGAGCACATGTGCACTAAAGTGGTTGGTTTTAAGTAGGTGAGTGTTGTATTGTGTTTTCTCATGTGAGTTTGGAGGCATATAAAGTGTCATCATTTCTTTTATCTTAAGGTGAGAAGACAAGAAGTTTCTTCTGGAAAGGAAACCTCAAAGGATCTTAGCATCCCTTTGCATCATGAAAGGTGGTTCTAGAGCCTTCTTTGCCAACCCATAATATATAACTATTATAATATGCAGTATTTTACATAGTTTTAAGACTTAACAATTATAAAAGAAAAATAGTTGATCTTAACCACTGGAGTAGACCCACTTGTGGAAATGACCTAACTATACCACATTGTTCCAAACAGAACAAGATCTAAAACGCTGACTTCTCTAACGGTCCCTATTTCAACAGCCCTGTATTATAACTGTATTGTTTGACATGGCTGAATTCTGCTATGAACCAGAGTGAGGAATATTACTACTCTAGTTATGATGTTTACAGAGAACTGATGCTTTTAGAACAAGTGTGAATAAGTAGATTCTCTAACCTGCAGTGCATTTATGAACTAGAACTTTTATCATTTGCTTTGTACCTAGCTTTTCAAATATTAGAATTGTTCAAGGATTTTTTTAATTTTAATTTTATTTTTAATGTTTCATTTTCCAATAATTCTGTGGTCCATAAAAACTATGCTATGTATATTTAATTACAATTTAAAATCATTTGAAGGTATAACCTTAATATTTTTAAATGTTGATTTGTTTTTAGGGATAATATAGAGAAGACTTTCTGGGACCTTAAAGAAGAATTTCACAGGATATGCTTGCTAGCAAAAGCACAGAAAGATCACTTAAGCAAACTTAACATACCAGATATTGCAACTGGTAAGATTCAGTTTACCTTGTAATATTTTAATTCTACTTGTTGAAATTGATTTAATTTTCAGTGTAAAAGTACCTTCAAATTTGGATTATGAAAAGCAAAGAATCTACACCTTGCCACTTATATTTTAAGCAAGTACATGCTATTAAATTCTGGAAAGATTTAATTTTTCTTGTAGCAATTTTTATTGTACTGGTTGAAATTGATTTAATTTGCAATATAAAAATACCTCCAAATTCGGCTTATGAAAGGCTAAGAATCTGCACCTTACCCTTTATATTTTGACAAATATATGCTATTAAATTCTATAATTTATATTATAGAATTCATGATATTTTATTATCTTAACTATATATGGTACTGTATAGATTTTATTAAATAGCCTAATTACCAATCAGATTAATGAAAAGTACCATCTTGAAAATATAGGGCACATGTCTATATTTTCTATTTAGGGGTCATATTAAACATTAACTCACATGTCAGTAAGTGACCTTAAAACAGTACTGCCATATATGAGCTAATTATAATTATAACTTCATATTAGTTTTTGTCTAAATTCTGCCTGAAATGTTTCTGATAATTTAGTTTAAGAATACAAATGTAGAATTCACATTTTCTTAGACCCAGTTATCTTGGTAGCACATAATAAAAATTGAGAATAAAATACCATTTAGGAACATCTGTTTTGCACACATGCCAGGCTTTTGTTTTTATAGAGGTAGGGTCCCAGCCTGCTGTCTGAGACATGGAACTCACCATGTCAACCAGGCTGGCCTCAAACTTGCAGTAATCCACTTGCCAGTCCCTAAGTGTTAGAACTGTAGGCCCAAGCCACATGATTATTGCAATGGGGAACGGAGGTAGGGGGTGTTTGCTTGCTTGTTTTTTAAGCTCTAGACTGTCATCTTGGTAGTTGCTTCAGTAGTTACATATTAGCAAAAAATATAACAGAAATTGAGTCATCAGGACTCAGTAAACAAAATAAAATAAAATGATCACTTGTAATGATAGATTCTCTTATTGCCCTTGTGATTTGGGATATTCTACAGGCAATTCCCAAGCAACATGTTTTACAGTTTTCACTCTGAGAGATGGTACAACAATGATGATGAGCACATTCGTTATTGAAGATCCCTGTTTTCTGCAGCTCTCACATCATAACACTTAAAATCATTGATAGTTTGGGTTCTCTTTTTGCTACTGCTTACACTTTCATTTCCAGAAAAGTTGAACCTTGTGGTGAGGGGAAAGGAAGTCAAGCTTTATAGATAGATAGAATTTGTGTTTCCCCTCTTGTTATCTTCCCGACTTTTTCAAAAGAACTTTTAATTTCTCCATCTTAATTTCTGTAATGTTCATTCTACACAGATTAAAGATATAGAAATAAACCGTTTCATTAAAACAGGCTAGCTGTATCTAGAATTCATAAGCATGCTCTTTGAGCATCAACATCTTATCAAAACATTGTAATAGTGATATATTCTTTGTTACACAGAGAACATAACCCATTATCAATTACTTAATACTTTGACCATTTTTAAATTGCTTAAGTCTAACTCTTAGTATATATCTGTCAACCTGAACACTGAGTGTTTAACTTCAATTTCTTCCCCACTAAAGCTGTTTCCTAACATTATTCTTGTGCTTTATATTAACTGTGTCACAAATAATAAGTGTTTTAGATCTGCATTAAATCAAGTAAAGCTTTGCTTGGTCCAAACAAAACACAAATGTTAAATACTATGCCCTGACAATATAGCTCTGTACTATCAACTACTACATCTTAGAAGGAAAGAAAAAGGACATGGTTTAGAAATAGACACCTGCTCAGGGTTTCCAGGTGCATGTATCATTACCATGTCTCTGCTACTCATTCACTCAGGGCAGTAACCTTGAGGAAGGGTAAGGGTACAACTGTATGTTTAAGCAAGTGTCTTCTCAGGAGAAAGTAACTAGTCTAAAAGTGGGGTCCTGTCTCATTGGCTATTAGAATAGAATATAGGGTTAGGGGTATAGACAATCATCAACTCTTGTCTGAATTCATGATAATTTGCAAAAGCAATCTAAACAGCCTATGGAAATCTAAACAGCATTTGGAAATCTAAAATTTTTCATTTTACTTGTTTTCCTTGCAAAACTAAGTGTTACTGAGACAAACAAACTACAAAAGCTGTATGCTTACTGGCTGGTGTCTGTCGGTGTGGTATTGGGTGACGGATGGTTCCGTGGAGTTTGTTTCATTTTATCTAAGCTCAGACTTGGAATAGTCATGGGATTAGCTCAAGTCACTTTAATATGACTAAGCTTGTATACAGCTAGCTATTCCAAAAGAAAATACCTGCCAACTTCGTGCAGCTGTTTGATGTCTCTGTTTTCTTTGACAGGGGATTAGGTCAACTGTTAAGAAAATCATGCAAAGCACAGTTCTGTCAGCTTGAGGAATCCTCCCTGTGTAGAAACCAACATGTTCAGTTTATCATAATGGCTCTGAGAGCACTCTGGGGCTGACTACCTGGGTTCTAGCGCCAGATTTAGCACTCACTAGCTGCACTACCTTGGAAGTAGCCATGGAATTAACCTCTCCATATCCCCTCCTCCACATGTAAATTAGGGATAAGAATAGTGCCTGTGTTGGCGTTATTCTGAGTATTAAGTGAATTACTGTACATACCACAGTCAGTGCATGGCACATGGAAGTGCTATCAGTGTTAATAGTCGTTGCCATTAGCAGCAGCAGCTGTAGATTCTAAAGTATTTACCCTGTTCTCCTTAGTATCATTTGAGAAAGTATTCCTTCTCAGGTATTACAGAATTGTATTCCTGTTTCCTAGCATTTTCTGCCACCCTCAAGTCTACTGCCAAGAAAAAGTGACTACTTGAGAATAAATAGTTTTATCTACCTCAAAGGTCAAAGAAATCTAGTAAAACAATTGAGTTTGATCTCAATTACTATACTGTTCCTAGTCACAGACTATCTAGTAAATATAAGTTATAATTCTAGATCCTATGAGGAAAAGAATACAGTATCATATGTGTACCAGGCATTAAGTGGGACACCCAGGTAAATAGAAAGCAGAACATGGTTTTAGATGTCACAGGAACCTACTTTAATGGAGGAAGAGGAGTCTACTTGCTAGCATAAGATTGTTCAATCCTCAAGTCTCCTAAGCATCATGGGAGAGCCAGCCAGAGAGTCAGTGACTAGGTCAAGATGGGAAGGTCAAGCAAAAATTAGGCAAAGAGCTATGCTTGGGTTATGTTATAACCATAGCACTAGCAGGGCTGGAGCTGGGGGACTGACAGTTTGGAGTCAACCTGGGTGCCATGATGAGGCAGTCTGAGAGAGATGGGGAGGTATGTAGGTGTGTATGTAATGTTACACAATGAACCAAGGAAGTTGGAGGCATTGTACTACACATTGTATCCAAACAGAAAGCTTTGTGTGTTGGAATGTGCTATAGCAACATGTAAGTGTCATAAGACCCCAGTGATGAAAGGAATCTAAAGAGATTGGCATCTTCTGAGTGCCTACTAACACAGACTGTGGAAGGTGCTGTGTATACCCTGAACTCTTAGGCCTGCTTCACTGGTAAAGTCTTCATTTGGGAATGTATGACTTCACTAAGGACTGTTTATCCATTGAATGAAATACATTACAGCACACACGATGTTCCACTCCTACAATTCTAGTCCTTGGGTCGTGGAGTCAGGAGGATCAGTAGTTGAATGTTAACCTCACCTACATAGTAAGTTCCAGGCTAGCCTGAGCTTCAGGAGACCCAAAGACAACAACAACCAGATATACTACAGAACAATTGACTTCTTAAAATAACATTGTGAAGCCTAATCTTTTTTCCAATATCTCAGAATCATAAACATGGGTAGTACTTTGATATTGTTGGGTGTAGTTTGGTTTAGTTTGGTATTATAGCTCTTGCTGGTTTTTATTACACTGTGCCTTTTGTTGCTTTGTTTTTAAGATTTAATTTTAATCATATGTATGTGGGTATGTGCATGAATGTGAATGCCCATGAAGACCAAAGATGTAGGGTCCCCTGAAGCTGGAGTTACAGGTGCGATGAGCCACCCAGTATGAGTTCTGGGAACTAAACTCTGGTCCTCTGGAAGAGCATAGGTACTCTTATCACTGAGCTCAACGTTGTGTTTTCGGAATTCATAGTCTGCACTTTTGTTTTGCTTGCCTCCTATCATACACCAGCATTTGCTGGTTCTTGTCTTTGCTTAACAGCTCATAGCTCCATTTAATTTACTGTGGTCTCTGTAGCTCCAGCTTTGGTTCCTCAGAATCCCCTTGCCAGCATCCAACTGAAGCCTAGAGATCATGTTGAAGAAATAGCTTCTAGATGAATGAGCTAAAGAAACTCTAGTTCCCAGCTCACATCTGCTTGTTTGTTAAAGGGGGCTTGCTATATATGAGAAAATGATATACATATACAGTTTTAGTTTTCTTTTTCTTTCTTTCTTTTTTTTTTTTT
>JADRCC010510462.1:0-12293 GCA_019843855.1 Hylomyscus alleni
ATATATATATATATATATATATATATATATATATATATGAAAAGAGAAAAAGAAAAAAATTTACAGGTGTTGGAAGACACAGAGCCTATTCAGTGAGAATAAAGATTGCCAATCGTTAATAACCTCAACATTTGTGAAGATCATGTAAACTGAAAATAATCCAGAGTGCTTAGAAATTAAAAATATGAGCATAAAGGGTTAACTGGGTGGGGACATGGGAAGGCAGGTGAAAGGAGGGAGCAGTGATTAACCGACACTAAAGACCTGTAGGATAGCCCCTAAAAGCCTCTACTTTGGAAGCCTAGTACTTTCCTAAAATATAACCATATCCACATATAAACGGAGTTTAATTTGAGTTATCCTATACAGGAGACATAATCCCCTTACCCCAACATTATACACGTCTCCACCTTCAACTTTCCCTGTCTTCTGTCATTATTGTCATTATTCCTTCCCAAATTCATATGCTCTTTTTAAAATATACTATTTTATTAATTCCCTGAAATTTCATAGAATTTATTTTTATCATATTTGCCTTATTCATCCCCCTAAGTTCTTCTAGGCTCACCTCATCTCCTTACCTACAAACTTCATGTCTTCTTCTTTTAAATAACCCATGGAGGTTTTTGTTTGTTTGTTTGTTTTCTGGTTTTTTGTTTGTTTTTTCAGTGCTATCCATGAATTTATTCACAGGTACAATAGCATCTTGGAGCATGGTCAACTTACCAGGGCCCTCACTCTTAAAGAGAACTGACTTTCCCTCTCCTAAAAATCATCAACTTTTCATAGCTCATTAGTTAAGAGCTGGTGAACACCTCCACATGCTGTACCATAGACTGGCTTGATTTTGTGCATGCAACCACAGCTGCTGTGAGTTCAGGAGTGAATCAGTGTTGGCCTATTCAGAAGGCATGAAAATAAGAAAGCAGTCCTGGTCAAGGTTTAGTCCTGCCCACCATCATGGTTTCAGTCGTAGACCAAATATTCTACTTCTTGTCCTGATAAGATTCATCCATGGGGACACTGAAAGGACCTGCTGTTCCAGCTCCCTGCCTCCTGATGCTGTTTCCAGAGACTTGCTTCCAGAACAGCTTCAAAAATAGCTGCTGATTCCCGATGGACTCAGTTCATCCAGCCTATCAGAAAGATCCACTCAGTGCTTCAATTAAGCCCTGAGCCTTCTAAGCATACAGACTAGATGACAGATGTTAAAGCTAGCTTTCTTAAGTCAAACCAATTTTTTCCAATTTTCCTACCCTTTCCCCCCTCAAAAATGCAATAATTCATCACCCCAATTCAACAAGAAGAACTCATAGAGAGTCATCCTTGGGTTTGGGTGTCTGGTTATAGTTATTTTATAAATTATAAATAGGTTGTCATTTTAAGGAATAAAGTAGAAATTGTCATAATTTTGAATAGGAAGGAAACTATATAGAGAACTTAGACTTAGGGATTTCTGTCTTTCCTTTCCTCTTTTCTATCCTTTCTTTCCTAGATAAAAGGAAGTGGGTTGAAGGAAAATGAGGATAGAGTAATATTATAAGAAATTAGATATATTGGATAGAGTACTAACAAAGCACTGTATTGCCACAAACTTACATTGGTAGAAATCTTCAATTGCTACAAATTGAAGTTATAATTTCTTACATTGATACAGAATTTATATATTGATATAAGTTTAAGGTTTTCATTGGTATAAATCTTTATATATTAATACAAAATTTGAAATTAATATTGTTACCCTTAGATAAGTACAAATGATTTGTACCTATGCAAATCATTTATGAATACAAGGCTTTGACCCAGTCTTTCTACAGCTGCTATTACAAACTGTTTAAGATGATTAAGTAACACAAGTTAAGGGCCAGATACTAAACTCATGGTTATAATAGATTCTGATTTTATTATAATGAGGTGTTTCAAATTCTATTATTCAAATAGAAATAGCTAAGAGTAATCAAGGTTTAACAGTTCAGGTATACTTTATAAAGACAGTCTTCAAAAACATCAGAAATCCACAGAACATGGCATTTATAATCATTTTATTATTACTAGATTTTGACTTAGAAACCTGTCTGTTCCTGATAGTGCACCCTTCATGGTTCGAAGAAGATATTGAACATCATAAACTCCATATAGAGTTGATCCAGTTGTGACAAGATAGCCACTGGGCAAGAATTGTCCTAATTCATGTACAGACAAAAAATATTGTGGAAAAAAAGGACACGAGATGCAGGATAGTTATCAGCCTAGTTCTGCCAATACAGAGTAAGCTAGTACTTTACAATTACTGCTTTATATAAGGTCTGTCAGATGGTTCTGGCCCAGAACTGGGAGACTGTCCAGATAGTCAGCTGTCTCTACAAATTGGTTAAATTTTGAAAGCTGTGTTTTTATGCTTCTTGTATATTCAGGTAATTTATTTAATTTGTTCTTGGATTTCTGACCTGGTTGAAGACTAGTTTTAGTTTTAAGTTGTATAGCACTAAGGAAGATGATCTAGATTTGAAAGTATGCTTTCTAGATGGTAATACAAGTTAAAATCAAATCATAATTCAGATGTAAAACTGTAGACTCTTTAAGTTAGGATAGATGTTAGAATAATATATCTAAATTACTATATTGATGGACTAGACATTATTAGTGAATATCATACCATATAGGTGATATAACTGTTGTGACTATACTCATTGCATATCTGAAAAAAAAAGCCTTTTCAATGGACAGAAAGGTGAAATGTTGTGTTTTACCCTGATGCTGTTTGTATTCAGATGTTAATTCTGCTTTCTCAAGAGGGGTTGTCCCTGATGAGCAGTTGATCATGTATTCAGGTGATCTCATGTGAACCTTCTCCCCATTCTAACTGGTCAATAAAGGATAGAACCTGTGATTGGACAGTGATGAGGTAAAGAGGAATGAGAAGGAAAGGAGAAAGGATGGAAGAAGAGGAGAAGGAAGCCAAGATGGAGCAAACCCATATGGCCAAAAGAAAACACAAATAACAAAGGGTCTTATAGCTGGGGAATAAGTTAGTATAGTATTAGATCTTCCCAATATAGACACACAGCTTATAATTACAATAACTTGATTATGTGTTTTTTATATAGGCCTATTGGGGTTTAAACTTCCTACAATATCAACTTTTCTAACACTTTTCTAGACTGTGGTGTCAAGCTCTTTCACAGTCTTCCATAATGTGCAATACTTTAGAATGCTATAGAAAGCAAAAATGCTTCTGTAATCTCTACTCTCAGTACCAGTTTTCAATATTAGTTACTTTTTTTCATAGCTATCACAACATACATGACAAAAGAAGCTTACAAAAGGAAGGGTCTATTTTGGCCCATGTTTTAGAGTACAATCCATCACAGTGGGGCATGTAAGGTAGTGAGATCAACTCTAACTTATGCAGGAAGAATTGATCACACCGTGTCGATATTCATTAAGACTGAGAGATGAATATTGGCACTTGCTCACTTTCTTTCTTTTATAGAGTCCAGTACCACCTACATTCAGGATGTATTTTCTCACCTCAGTGTCCTCATAGACATACCCTAAAATCTATCTTCTTGCTGATATAAATTCAGTCAAGTTGAAAATTGAGATTGACCATGAAAAATAGCATGCCTTTCAAGAGCCTCTACAAAGTTATACTGATATGAACACTGACTAATGAATAACCGAAATGGTGTCATATATATAGCAGAAAGATTAAGGGTGAGAAACAAGTGTATATCCGAAGAGATAGTAAGAAAGAATATTGATTTGCTTAAATACAACGGGAAGGTAGCAGTGGATAACTTTTTTGAAAAAGCAACATATTTAAAAATATAGAAATAAATAACAAAAAATTTCCCCTAAACATTGATTTCTATAATAATGCTTCTATAATCTCTAAAGAATTTACTTATCTTTGTTAAAAAATGAGACCAAGAGAGACATGGTAGCATATGTCTTTATCTTAGCACACAATCCAGGATAGATGTTAGAATAATATATCTAAATTACTATATTGATGGACTAGACATTATTAGTGAATATCATACCATATAGGTGATATAACTGTTGTGACTATACTCATTGCATATTGTCTGGAGGCAGGTTCCTTTCTGTGAGTTCAAAGCCAATTAGGTCTACTTAGCTAGACCAGTTTCAGGTCAAACAGAACAAGACAGTGAGAAATTGTCTCAAAACAATAAACAAACAAAGAAACAAAAAAACACAAAACCCACCTTCATTATTATTAGTTAGAAGCATTATACTGTGATTGATTATTTGGGGTGCAAATTGATGAAGTTGTACACAACTAAGTCTATATACAATGATTTTGACTTATTATAGTACATGCTATTTTTTATTTTATAAAATAAAGCCAAATAATCTTTATAATCCCTTTAAAAGCTTTTCTTTCTTAATGCATTCAATACTCTGATGATGTGTTATTTCACTGAAGTTTCGAAGATTGAGAAAAAATTTTAAAAGTTTCCTAATACTTCTTAAGGAATTTGGATAGTGTAACATGAGTGGAACATAACATTTCAAGTTCTTTGTCCTTATGCCACAAAATCTTGATGATTTTCTTCAACTATTTTAAAGATAACAAACAACTCCTGCCCCAACTGATTTGAGAATATGAAAAAGAAGTAAGAGTCAACAATGCAGGCAGTACTGAGAACTAATATTGCATATTTGACAAAGATTCATACATTCTTTTTAAGTATAAAATGAATGAACCATATTTGTCTAAACTGTGGTGGTTATGACAGAACAAAGGCTACTATGAATGAGAATTCAAAACACATTGAGCGAATTACAGAAAACGTCAAACATATAGTCAATGAAATCAATGAAGGAGAGATGAACGCACACACAGACATTTATTCCAATTACTTTTTATCAGTGAATTAATTATTTCTGCATTTATTTAGTCATTTTATTCCCTAGTTTTTGGTCAGAATCTTAGTTAGGTCTAGATTATATAAAATGTTGGGAAAGCAAATGGTAATACTAAGTCAGAGAAAACTTGATAGCTATAAGATTTATCTGCAATGCTGCTTGTTTAGAGCTAGGATCATAAAGTACACATAGAAGACAGGTGAGATGACCAAGGTGCCATGGAATAACATGAAGAGGCAACTGAATAGCATTTCAAGATATCTGAAAAGAAAGACTCTAAGTGCAATTCTTCATCTTACTTTGCTTTCTGCTACTTAGGCAAGCATCCTAATAGTTGTATTAATTTTTCCCATATTTTTCCAACCCGAGATCTACTCCCCCTCAATTTTCTGTTTAGAAAAGCAATATACTCCACAGACCTAAAGAAGCTAAGCAAGAAGGGAGGCCCAACCAAGGATGCTTTATTCTCACATAGAAGGGGGAATGAAATAGTTACTAGGAGGCAGATGGAGGGAGGGAGCTGAGTGGGAGAGGGGATGGGGAAAAGAATAGGGGGTCAGTATCAGGTGTGGGGAAGACAGGAGAGAGGGCAAGAAGGCCAGAAGAATGAGTGGAAATCTGCATCTGCTGGGGTCTGGGGTGTATTTCTAGTAAGTACCAGAGACCTGGAGGTGGGGAGGCCCCCAGGAGTCAATGTTATTGACCTTAGCAGAGATGCCTAACAGTAAAGACATGAACCTCAAAAGGCCACCTCCTGTAGCCAGGCAAGACTCTTCATTGAGGGATAAAAACAGCAACCCACCCAGGAAACTTTTGATACCAAATTTGTACTGACTAAAAGAAATGCAGACAGAAAGATGAAGCAGAGACTGATGACATGGCCAACTTAAAACCAGCTCAAACTGAGACATACCCCACAGGCAAGCACCAATCTCTGACACAATGATACTCATCTATGCTGCAGCCAGGAGCCTAGCATAACTGTCCTCTGTGGGGCTATCTACCCAGCAACTAAGTAAAACAGATGCAAAGACCTACAACCAAAAATTGGATGGAACTCAGGGACTCTGATGGAAGAGCTGGGGGAAAAATAGTTGGCTCTAAAGGGAATAGGAACTCTCAGGTAGACCAACAGAGTCAACTAACCTGGACTCTTGAGAGCTCTCAGGGATTCTGAGCCACCAACCAAAGAGCATACACAAGCTGGTCATGACCCTCTGAACAAATGTAGCAGAAGTACAGCTCAGGCTTCATGTGGATTCTCCCTAAAGCTCTTGCTTGTCCATGGAATCCATTTCCTCTTCTGGATTCCCCATCCTCAGTAGGAGAGCATGTGCCTAGCCTTACAGAAACTTGACACACCAGAGGGAATATGGGGGGGGGCACCCTCTCAGAGGAGAATAAGAGGAGGAAATTGTGGATGAATTGTGTGATGGGGGCTGGGGTTGTGGGGCATCAATCTGAATGTAAAATGAATGAATGAATGAATGAATGAATAAATAAATAAATAAATAACTAAATAAATAAATAAATAAATGGGAAAAAAGAACAGGTCTCCAATAGACAACAGCAAAACATGACAAAGCAAGATACAATAAGACCAGACAAAAAGGTCTTAAGTTTTGTATATATAATTTATACATAGGATATTAATAAGAATGTTCAATTGATTGGCCATAAATTTAGGATTTGAACTCCTAGCACAGGCAGAAGAGGAATGTAGAAAGAAAATAAGACATATTAAAAAATGAGTTAGCTCAGTTAAAAATAATCTTCTAATGACTAGTTTTCTATTTTTCCTGTTCTGTATTAGGCATACTCTCCAAACATTTCATTTAATAAAATGTTGGTCTTCTGTTAGTAGCTCTTTGGGAAATGAACAGAGTTAAGTTCATAAAGAAAGGTCACTGAGGCAAGGTAGTGAATGGGGACAGGATTGGGAGCAGGGAGGTGACTGGATTCTGAAGACTTTCCCATGCCTCCACTGTCTAAGGAATACCTAAGAAACCGGGGCGGGGGGAGCTACAATCATCAATAAACTTTGATGGGACAAGGGCACTAGATTTCAAAGTTTAGAAATTGTTACAAAAACTCTGGGGCCACGAGTTCTGTTTTATTATTTATGAGGAAAGTTGACTCACATATGCCATAACAACCTCTGAATGACTGAAGTGACCTCAAACATATCCAAATCTTATAGGGTAAGGTATGTTAGCTTTCTCTTAGTATGCTAAAATACTAACAGATTTATACATGGAATAGATTTATTTTTGGTGTACAGTTTTATAAGGTCTAGTTTATGGTCATATAGAACCATTCCCTTTACTCTTCAGTGGAGTGCAATGGCAGAAAACACATGATGGAGCCAAGCTGGTTACTTATATGGACAGGAGGATTAGTGAGTTGGCTTCACAGAGAAAGGTGTCGGCCACATAAGACTGCTGAATAATTTGACCCCTGCATGGACCCCTGTAGAGGTGGAAGGAAAGAAATAATTCTCTAAAGTTGTCTTTTGATTCTCTCACCTCAGTCTAATAATTAAATTGTAAATATTGTAAGGCCAGGAAGAAAAAAAGGAGTAAGTGATTAAAGTTCTATTTTCTCTTTCAGAGAGCATTCTTAATGATCATAAAGACCTCTTTCTAGATCCATCCTTTTCCTTAAGAACCCTTCAATACATGGGCTTCTGGTAGGCACTTAAGACCTAAATTGTTACAAGAGAGAAGGGAAATCTCACTTACTTAAAATTTGCATATTCCTTTGAATAGAAAAACCAGCTTAAGAGGCAGGCTGATTTCTGAGTTTGAGGCCAGTCTGGTCTAGAGAGAAAAACCAGTTTAACATACAGTATGTAAAAAATGCAAAGTTTTCAAAATGCAAGTATCATTTGGTAATCTAGGTGGTATAAAACTGCTAAAAATTACTGTTCATGCTTAAAGATAGTACTTTTAACAGTACTTAACAATACTTTTATGAGGAAATATAACCTATATTCACAACCACATTGTACATAGTTTCTATTCCCTATTATAGTTAAAGAGAATTGAATTTCCCAGTCCTATAAAGAATCTTTAAGTCAAAATAAAAAAAAATCCTAGGTATTTTTTTTTTATCTAAGTACTGATGAAAGTATGAAGCATAACTACAATAAAGCAGAATTTAATTCCATTTAAAAGAAAATATTCTGGAGAATGGGAACTGGACTTAGGAACTGAACCAATAAGGAGCACAATTATAGTTTCTAAATGAGATGTTCATACTAAAATTATTAGCTTGTTGTGTATCTAAAAGTCTATGCATGAATCAGTGCCAGATGTGGATCTCTTATCATAAAAATTTGATTTTCTCATAATGACTTATTTGAAGCAGACAGAAAAATCAGTTTTGTGCATATTTATATCTCCCAAGCATGCAATCTTTTCTATTTACATTGGTGATAATTGCTGTTTTTATAGGGTTGGTGTTGAAAAAGCCGACTTCATTTGCTTTCTGTTTCTATTTATAATCTAAATTTAAAAAATCTATTGATTGGAAATGATAATGGCAAAGTTCACTTAGTGCTTGTCTTTTTGCTAGGTCTTACTTTAAGTTGTATTTGAGGTAAAATATCATTTTATGTTTAATTAACTCATTTAACTAATAAATTAGTTATACATATGTATTAGGCATGGAAGAGGTCCTCTATATCTATGCTTTACCCAGATTTAGTATTAGCTAGATAGATAATAGAATTAGCTATTGAATATAGATCACAGTTCTGTCAAAATTTTCATTAAAATTATACAGCAAAGGATCTAAAAGCCAATGATAGTATATTTCCTATTCAAATTTTCTTTTATGAACGCAACAGTCCTATGAGTCATATACTATGAGTATCTTCATTTATCAACAAGGATGCTGAAAATTAGAATGGCTAGCACCACAATTGGTAAGTGGAAGAAATGAGTGCCTAATGGTTTTACCATATTAAATTGAAAAGATCACTTTAACTTAACAGAGACAAATTAAAAAAACAAAAAGCATCAGAGAAGAATGTCTCAGAGTAATCAATTTCAACAAAAGTATCATGGCTGCTTCCGTAGACGCTCCTCCTTTGAAACTGTATTTGTTCTTCGTTATTGTTAAAAGTAGAGGCCTGGCAGGCACTGACCCAATCAATGTTTGTTCTTTTAGGCTACTGGTTTTCTTTTTAACATAAATCCAGAACTTGAAGAAGTTGGCAGATACTTTACCCAAGAAAGTTCTCCTTATATATCATTTTCTTTCCAGGATCGTCTGCTCACCTGTGGGCCCAGAGAGAATGAGACTCGTATAATCGACAGAGACTAGTACTAAGCATTTACTTCCTAGGGCTGAGGTTGAGAGATTTTCAATGAAACAGTTCTGTAGCCGTGTTGGTAAGACAGAAGAGAAGGATGGAGTTGGCAAGGCAGACAATAGAGTGGGCTCAGTTTTGTTCAAACTTCCCTCTGATCAAGATTAGTTGACAACACGAAGCTGATTGATTACTGGCTGGATATCTCTTGTTGTTTCACAGAGCAAAGATAGCCAAGGCTTATAATTAGCTTTTGTATTCTAAACAGTAAAAAAAAAATGAGGAAATTGCCTACATAATTATGTAAAGAAATTTAATGTGTATAAACTCTTGTCCTTGGTGGTGTTTTGCTAATTTCTCTAACTTATGCATGTAAGTTTTTCATTCCTAATTATATTCTGATTTATTCACAGTTTCTCATCATAAACATAGTCTTTATTTGATTGATGAATATATTAAAAACTAGACTGACAATAATCTCTAACTAGTGTGAGTTTTATACAAATCATAATTTTTTTATTTATGCAATTTGTTTTTTATGGAGTACTGTTTTTGAAGAGAAGTATTTGGTTATAAACGTCAAGTAAACAGAAATGTTGGCAATAAGAATCAATAGGAAGTCACACCATTTTAGAAGTCATATAACTTTTTGATTTGAAAACTTTGATATGTGTCTTAAGGACTATATTCTATGGAATCTTATGTTATAAATAATATCCAAAAATAAGATGTCTACTTACTGAGTAAAATGCCAATGATTTAATTATCCTTAGACTCTGTATGTTTTTTGCTTTTCCCAGTATTTCACCATTAGTACCCTTATTTTTCTTTTCTCACTGCTGCCTTATATAACGCACACCCCATGTCTCCCAAGTAGACATGAATGTCCATTTACACTCATTGTTTCTAAGGCATCAGAACAGCTGTAAGTTGTACAAATACTCATTAGAACACTCTATAGCCTTGTACTCCTTTGACTTTTCCAGCAGCCTGTTGCTAGTAATTTATTACAACACTTTACCAAATCAATATCAAACCAATACAAAGATTCAAAAATACTACAATTTTTTATATAATAAAAACAGGATTTAAGATGCCCCCATATAGGCCCCTTACATATGTAGCAACGTAGTTTCTGACAAGTGAGTGTGTTCATTATTTCATTATTAGTTCAATATATTTCTTCAGTTGGTTAGATAAATCTAGAAGGAAGCTGTATGAGCAAACCATATAGGATGATAAAGATAGAAGGATGTATGAATTCAACATCAAGGCAATCATTTCTTTTCAGGAAATATGCAGGTTCAAAATTCCTTTGCTGAATACTAAACCAAACCCCATGTATAAGTAACTTCCAACCCCAGCTTCATTTCTGATGAGGAGAGAATAGAAAAACAACATCATGGTCATCAGCCCTGAGAGGTGGGGCCTCCGTATTCAGATTGTCATCTGTGATCTCCTAGCTTTAATTGGCCTCCTGAGGCACTTAGAATGCTCTATGTTTGTCACACTTGTAAGGATCTTGGCATAAACTCTTTACAGCTGTTTGGACCCTTAGCCTATAATACAAAGAGCCTGTTGGGTCTGGAATTTGCTGACACAGCCTTGGGGTCAACAGATAGGTCTGGCCTTTTTTTCTGAGGTTCCCACAGTGTAGAGTTTGCAGACTATAAAGTATACAAGAGGTTAAGAATCACCCTTGCCACAGCCAACTCTCTTTTCCACAGGGACTCCAGGACTCTGGTTAATAACACTTCTTTTTTTTTTTTAAGAGCTCTGGAATATTTTCATCTTCTGGATTTGAATAATGCTTTCTACAATACAAGTACTACAATATTGTCTAGATTTATCACTATAATAGGCATCCCATAACAGAGGTAGCAGAATGGTAACTTAGAGTGAATCCAGTGAACAAGTATTTCCCCCTTCACCTTTGTCCCTCCCCCATTTGTATTCTCTTGGTGTTTCATTTTACTTTGTTTAGTTAATTTGAATCCATTGCCAGCTCTTTAAAATCAGGACATTTCACATTTGTAAAAACCCAGACTGTTAAATTTTCTAGCAGTACAAATCTGAGTTCCTACCTGGCAATAGATGAATGTGGAGCATTGATTGTTCCTCTTTAGAGTTGATACGAGTCCAGCATGCCAAAGACCCGTGGATAGGCTTGCTTATATATTACCCAAATGGCTCTGCTAGGCCCTTCCACTAGCAATCATTATTACAAGTAGAATTTTCTTTTAAATATGTATTTCTAACAATAAAGAACAATTGTTCTAATGAAAAAAAAGACTTATGCAGAACACATCCTTCTTGTTATGTTCTTTGTTTCACAATTTTCTTTTAAAGAAGCAAATTATTATACAGAACTTCAAGATGTCTTTACTCTTTCCAAATCTCAGTCATATTTCTGCATGTATATTGACAACCATGATCTTGATTCTAACTTGTTTGTTTACAAAGTTTCCCCTACTCTCATCTCCATATTAGTGTCATTCATAAGTGGTAATACAATCATATCAATTCATTGTCTAAAATTCTATAAGTATATTTAAAAATCAATTATGAACTTTTTGTTGTTGTTGTTGTTTTGTTTAGTTTTTTGTTTGTTTGTTTTTTTGGAGACAGGGTTTCTACGTATAGCCCTGGCTGCCCTGGAACTCAGAAATCTGCCTGCCTCTGCCTCCCAAGTGCTAGGATTAAAGGCGTGTATCACCACTACCTGGCCAATTGTGAACTTTTTTTTAAATGCAACATCTCTGATCTCAGTTCTTAGCATTCTCCCTTGGGTGTTTTTGAGCTGGAGCTTTTACATCTCTTGAGGACTTCGTGACCCTTCTATCTGAAGACTCCCTCCATCTCAGATTGCCCCCTGGCTGTTGTTCCTAGAGTTTTCATTTAACTAGAGATGATCACACTATACTTATTTGATTATGTTTCTTTACTGAAATACAAATTCCATGAAGGCAGGCCTCTTTTCAGTCTTATTCTTAATAATAACCTTATCACTTATATTGCTACCTGGCCCATAGATATAATTAATGTTTTCATGAATAGATGAAAATTATTCTTTCTTCTCCCC
>JADRCC010510483.1:0-11555 GCA_019843855.1 Hylomyscus alleni
TATTTCAGTACTTCCATGAGGAGGAAGGGGGAGTGTAGATTTCACTAGTGCCACACTTAAAGTCTCTCCACTCCCTTCTTTCAATTGACACCAACCCACCTAAAACTGCCCACCCCCAACCTCATCCCAAAAAAAGAATGTTTCTTCTTACTAGCTAAAAGAAGTTACTGTTTCTCTCCACAGCCAGCCATCTTCTAGATGTTGGTTCTACCCTTGGGGAAAACTCTTACCAGTTTACCTCAGCAGAGTGAAGTCTACAGCCAGAGGCTAAGTTCGATTTGTGTTCGGGGGAGGGGGATGCACGACAGACAATGTTTATGATTCAAATCACAGCTTCAAGTCAAGCCAACTTCTCAAGTCAGTAATATAGCAGAACTAATATTGTCATCTCCATCTGTATGAAGTGTTCACTGCACCTGACCCCATGTCTACACTCTAGTTCCTGACTCCTGTCAATGTGTCACCTCACATGGATCAAAGACTTTCTTTACTGGTGCAGTTGAGGCAACCCAGAAGATGCGTAGAGAGTTGTGATTAGCCTGTCCTTGGTCTAACAAAGGAGAAATGGTCATGCACTAAAGGACAGCACAGAACTCCGACAGCCATCGGGCAGGCATATGGAACAGGTTACACAGAGAAAACTCCTCAGATACCTGTAGATACAAAAGTTCATTTACCTTCCAAAGCCATGGAACTGAAGGGAAACTTTGAAGCTCAGACCTCTATGGTAAAAGCAACTGAGTTAGTGGTTGGCCTATAAGTCACTGCCAAATTCTCTGTGGGCTATAGTCTGAACTTTTTTGCTTTACAACTTAAATGCGTAAATGTACTTAGGTAGGTGAATATGAGGATTTGTGTATGTGAGTGCAGTGCCTGAAGAAGCCAGAAGAGGGCAGTAGCTGCCTAAGCAGCTGTTAGTGTACCTTGGGTGCTGGAAACTGAAGTCAGGTCCACTGTGAGAGCAGTACACTCTCAACAACTGAGCCTCTGCTTAGCCTCCTACAGTCTGCCCTCCAGTGGGCCACTTGAAGGAAGGGGACATACCTTTAGGATGGAGCGAAGGTGAAAATGGATGGAAGATCTCTGTATAAAACCAGGATGCAGTGTTAAACAACTTTAAAGCTAATTTTAAAACTTGGGTTTGGAACTCTAACCCTAACATACAAACAATTCATTATTTATGTAAGATGCCTATAATTCCAGGGGTCAAAGCCCATCATCTAAGGGCTGAGGCAGTAACTGAGTTGTAGAGTGCTTGACCAGCATACACAGGGCCATGGCTTCAATCCCTAGCACCACACAAAAACAGATGAATAAAAAGGCAACCATCTTAGGGTTGCTGAGATCCAGAGGACAAAGGTAATCACCAAGGACAGGGGAAATGCAAATAACTACACTTACAAGCTAATGTAACAGGAAAATAGAAATCCCTGCATGTAACTACAAAAACATGTGTGCCCATGAACTCCCATGGAACATTAGCGAATGGTAGTAGTGGTCTAGGCCATCCATCAAGCAAATATCAGTAGTAAGTGCCACAGGTTATTAGAGTAAGTGCCACAGGTTACTGCAACCAAACGCAAGGTAGAATCAATTTAAAATATATATGATCATTTCTGTTTTAAAGTGAGATTCTGAAAGAGAAGAGATACATCTAAGAAATCAAGAAGATGAACAGATATCAAAGAAATTAAATCCAGATAAGAAAGTATAGCCACCCAACAACCCATTTTTTTGTTTAGTGTGCTTGCCTAAAATGCATAAGGCCAATCCCCAGCAGTACATAGGAAGATTTTCAGCTACTACCTGAACATTGCTGTGATGGTTTGTGTATAAAGGCATAAATCTGAAGGGCGCTGCTTCAGATTCTAATGATCCTGTAAAGCTGATGCCTTTAAACTGAATTTGAATCACTGGATATTGACTGTTCCTAATAAAAAAGGAACTTAACTAGCTTGTCAAGCAACACTGAGTACATAAGGAATTTTCTTGTAAATATACGAGGCTGTAGAAGTTTTAACAAGATTTGTTTCAAAAATGTCTTAGTTCATAAAAGCAAAAGTTACACATTAGGGTTATTTCATGTTTTCCTGATTTTTATATATGTATTCTTGCCATTTAGCCTCTTTTTAACAACCTAAGTAGAGAGTTTAACAATGAAGCTGGGGCTTTAAACTTAAAATATGTATATATGTAAATGTGTGTATGTATAAACTTCTATTATTTGCCAAACAGGCACCAAAACTTTGAGATAAAGAATAAAAAAATAGCAACTCAAACTGTAAAAAAAAAAAAAAAAAAATACAGAGATCTCAGTACATGCATACATAAGTAACTATTCACAGAAAAGCATACACAACCAAGCACATGCACAGGGTAGCTGACTGATAAAACCCAAAGCAGCTAATTCAGAGTAGTAACAAAAAGATCATCTCTATGCAAGTGCCAACGTAAAGAAGGCACAGATTATACAATGAATAAAAACAGAGTCTGGAGAGATGGCTCAGCCAGTCGAGTGCCTGCTGTGCAAGCATATGGAAGGGCCTGAGTCCCAGCCTCCGCACACACGTAACAGCTACGTGTGGTGTCATACACCAGGGAGGAAGAGGCAGGAGGAGCCCTGGGCTTGCTAGCCAGCCAGTCCTGCCAATCAGTAAAGGATCTCATCTCAAAAAACAAGATGGGGGCTAAGGACATGGCTCAATTCATAAAATGCTGGCCATGCAAGAATGAGGGCCTGAGTTTGGATCCCCAGAAACCACAGAAAGAGCCAGGCACGGTGGTCACACCTGTAATCCCAGCTTTTGGAGGAGACAAGAACCTAGGGACTTGTCCCAGCTAGTCCAGTCAGCTTCAGGCTTAGTGAGAGATCCTGTCTCAAAAATCCAGCTTGAGAGCAATAGAAGGCATTGATGGCATACTGCTCTTTATATAAATGTAAACACACATATATCTGTACACACACACATGATTTTAAAATTTTAGGGGTATGTATGAATGCATGTATATATTTTCTTCTTATGTCTGGCCTCAAACTCACAATCCTCCTGCCTCAGCCTGTTGTGGACTAGTGTTAGAGATGTGCTGCCATATACCCAGATTACAAATTTCTTCTGAATAAAGCTGTTACAGGGCTCTCAACCTAAATCCTGGACAGAAAGAGGCAGTAGAGGCGGCGTGCTGTTACTGATGACTGGCTACACTGATGCCCTGCTGAGGAGCCGACTAGACCAGCTAATGAATACTGGGATGACAGCCACATCCTCAGCCGCGACTCCCATGGCTGATACTCAAGGGCCAAAGGAACCATCTCAGTCTTGACCAGAACTTTTCTACCCCCATGAAATCTTTATTTCTTCCTTCATTCAAAGCCAGACACTAATCAGGGCTGGCAGAAGGCCCAGAAGATGGGTAACCACTTTCTTAGCTGTCCTAAAGTAGTCTTTATCTCTTATCAATAAGTACAGCTTAGAGACAGTCACATGGGTGACTTTCTGTCAAAGCAAAGAGGAATAAGTGGCCCCCTGTGTCCTGACCATGAGGCTCTGGTACTATGACAGAACAGCCACTGAACTGTGTATGTACACAGTAAAGCTCTATGTAAACCCAGCATCCATGCTGGCTGCTCCGTGCCATCCACAGGGATGTAATTAGGCAACACATGGCTGGATTTCCACTACCAACAACACAATTCAATTACAGTATTATCTGCAGATGGAGTCATGAGGACTAAAGAGAAGGAAGATTGGATGGAAGATCAACATCCTACTGCAGGCTCCAACATGGTCTTTGCATTCAAAACAAATCATTACTGACCCAGGTCCCAGAATCTTTAACAGTTACCTCCTCTCACAAACATGTGGGATTCAAGCAATATCTCATACCTATGATGGACCAACTCAGATTCAAGAACTCATGTTTATGTGATTAACCCTCCTGCTTTTGCTTATGGGCATTTCTTTCTGTATTTACAAAACCAATTTACTTCTTGCAAGGCCCCTACTCCCACCCCAGCCACTGATTACCCAGAGACAAACATCATCACACTGAGGCTCTGCAGGGGTAGGGGGCATTCTTGCCAGCAGGACAGACTTGTCCAGTACGACAGCCCTATTGTCCTCATCACATATAACAATGGCAATTATCAGTATTATTTCCTTTAATTGAACAGCACTGTGCCTTTTGATAGTGAAAGCAACATTAATATTAATATTTTATCAATAATAAATTATTATATGATTGTTTAATGTATTATATATTATATAATAATTAATATATTGTATATACTTGAATTATATATAATAATTAATATTAATATCAATAATATCAGTAAAGAGATGTCATAGACCAACAAGTACTTACTAAGTACCAGGCACTAAGTACTTGATCATCAATTTACTTCTCACAATAATAAAAGACAGACAGCATTGATGCCACTATTTCATTTACAAGGAAACTGAGCAGAGGAAGGAATATACAGCTGTCAAAGACAGCTCAGAGGAGCTAACTGGCTAACACAGAATTGAAACTCCAAAGCTTAACTCCATAGACCATAGTCATAATTTCCAGTGAAATCTCTCCTGATCAAAAGGCCTCCCCTGGCTTTCCTTGTACAGGGGGCCTGCTTATCTTTCTTTTTGGAGTGTGTGTATGTATGTGTGTTTATGTATGTATTTGTATGTATGTATATGTGTGTATGTGTGTATACATCTATGTGTGTATATGTGTATGTGTGTGTAAGTGTGTGTCTGTGTGTATGAATGTGTGTGTGTATATATGTGTGCATATGTGCATTTCTGTACATGTATGCCATTGTGTGTGTGCACAAATGTGTGTGTATGTGTGTGTTTCCAGAGAATAATCTTTGTCACTGTTCCTTTGAGGCTGTTTCCCTCATGTTTTTTGACAAGGTCTCCAACCTTGGCCTGGAATTCATTAATTAGGCTAGAATGCCTGCTAGTAAGCCCCGGGGATCCTCCTATCTCTGCTTCTCTAATGCTGGAGTTAATAGGCAAGGTCCACCATGCCTGGCTATTTTACATGGTTCTGGGGATACAACTTTGGTCTACATGTTCACCCCACACAAGGCTACCTCCTTTAGGAAGCAGCCTATCTATCCCTCCAAGAATCAATACCATCAAGATATCAGTTGATATCTGATATCAAGATATCAGATGGAGATTGAATGTAGGGCCTTACAATGCTGGACAAGTGTTCTGCTCTTTAGCTATATCCCTAGCTCCAATACATTGTGATGATTCAAAAGAATTCCAACCATAATCCCAACAAGTTTTCTTCTGTGTTAGGCAAACTGATTCTGAAGGGGAGAGATTGGAGGTTGCAGAAGGAGCCCCAACTCAACACTCAAGCTGACCAACAAACACAATAGTAATTAACAAAGTTGCCATACTAACACAAGGTCTGACTTTAAAGCTTACTATAGAGCTACAGTAATTAACATGCTGTGACACTGGCAAAAGAACCAAACAAAAACCTCAAGACTAGACCTACATAATTGCAATCAGTAATCCTGGACAAAGAAACAAAAGCAACACAGTGGAGAAATAGTAAATAGAAATAGTAATCCTTTCATTCATCCTCACAATTCTCCATGAATCCTACCAGGGATTCAGTCCTCAGGCCAGGGCTCAAATGTACTGACCTGTCAGCCTCAGTCCAACCCTGTGGCTTTTCTCTCAGTACAAGTAAGAACTTCTAGATCGGGCTTATTAAGTGCACGGCTACGAAACCCACTCTCTTGATGATGTCTTCTCAGTAAGTTATCACAGAACCTAACTTAGAACAAGACATCTCAAACTATGGAGGCTTGGAAAAACAGGACATTGCTCACAGCCTTCCAAGAACACCTCTGTTGTTGATGGAGAAAGAGACAGCCTGCCAGATGACAGCTCGGTTAAGTTTCAGTGGAACCTGTAACATGAGGAAGCTTAGCATTCAGCCTCCCTCACTCTAGGCTCCAACTCCCAGGGCCCTCCGTGACTCAGATGTATTTCTGCAATAGGAAGAAGCAAGCAGCAGGAAAGGAGAGGTATCGATGTACTGAGCACTTCCTACAGTCAAGCCCCACTCAACCTTGGACCTTCTTTCCCCATCTCTTCCTGTGACTACAGAGTTCACACAGTGGGGAGCAAAGGCCAGAAGCAGCATACTCTGCAGATAGGGGCACTGGACAGAAAGAAAACCTGAGGGCCTCTTGTAAGATTTGAAATAACAACCTAGTTACAAGTACAGCTTCCCGATCAATCAGTCAATCAGCCAGAAGAGCATACTGGTAGTCTTCCCCAAGTATCCACCATTATACTGTAGCCTTTCTAAAGAAAGTCCCCACTGACTAATGCAAATATTAAAACCAAACACTTGGGGTGAATTTAAAAAATGATAGGAGGAAAAGAATGCTGTAATCATGGTGTGAATCAAAGCTGCCTGCCGTCCCCTCCACACAGTGGATGACAGCTAGGGAAACGAGCAGATACTGATTAGGAACAAAGTCGGCTCAATTTCAAGCTTCAGTTACACAGTAATAACCCACGATGCGCTCTGAAAATTTTATAACAGAATCAGTCTCATTGCACCCAAACTACCGCAAAGCTAGGATCCAAACTCTCTACAGAGCTCTACACAAGCACTGGTATGCCCACCCGGGTCAAATTATTATATTAGTAGAAGATAGTTCTATAAGAAAGAGAGAAGGGGGCATGTACATTAAACTACTTAAATGTTAGTCTAACAGAGGGTTTTTCTGTATGCCAACAAAAGGAAATGGGTTCTAAGACATGAAGGATAGGACATGAGTCATAGGGACTCCAGCTTACCTGCAATGATCCCATCCATCTGCTCCAGGGCAGCTTCCAGCATATGACTAGCGTCAGAAGTCATGGCTCCTTTTATCTGCTTAATCTCCTGCTGCTACTGAAAATTCAAATACAGAACAAAGGGGAAATTACAGAAGTCAGGCATTATACATGCAAAACCATGAAAGTGATCCACCAACAAAAGCGAAGGACTGCATACATTTCATGTGTTCTGTCTGCTGAGTTTGGACATATTCGAAGACCTCATGACAACTACATTAATGGTAATAAGTAGAGCAACTTTAAAAGTTCCATTCATTCGTTTGGGTGCTAAGTGCAGTTACCATGAATGAGATGGCTACTTTTCCCACAAATGCTTATGCTTAGAACACTGTGTTCATTGTACTTACAACATATCTTCATTAAGAATCCAGGCCAGGGGCCAGCTAGATAGCTCAGCAGTTAAAAAGCAATACCTGCTTTTCCACAGGACTTGGGTTTGGCTCCCAGCACCCACATGACAGCTTACAACTCTCTGTAACTCCAGTTTCAGAGGATCCAATGCCTTTGTTTGGCTTCTTCAGACACAGCATGCATGTGGTGCACAGACAAACATGCGGGCAAAACATCCATACACATAAAATAAAAATAAATAAAATCTTTTCTGGTTTGTTTTTAATTCCAGGCCAGGGCTAGCAAGGTAGCTTAGCAGGGAAAGGGATTGCTACATGAGCCAAATAACTTTAGTTCAATCCACAGAACAGTGTAGAGGTGGAAGGAGAGAATGGAGCCAAAAGTTTTCCTCTGACCTCTACACATATGCTGTGGCACACATACAAAATAATAATAATAATAATGGTGAGTATGATGATGGGGGGCAGGGAAGGGGAAAATCCTAGAGGTGTGTATTTGGTTTCCATTTTCTCCATAGTCTCACCCTCCTGGGAAGAATTCTCTTAAGCATTCAAGTTTTATAACAAAGAGCTACCAGTTTACCCAGAATCCCTTGTAGCAGCAAGAGAGTTGTTACACCTCTCCGTGCCGATAGTCACACCCCCAGATGCTCTAACAACCACTGGGAAGGCCCTACTGTCTTGTAGCCATATGTGTCTCTTACCTACATAAAGTCCTTCCCTTGGATGTGTGTGGTCCTGGATGAAATGCTGCCACTGTCACTTTCCTTTCTCTAAATGACCAGTTCCCCCTACCCAGGAGTATCACATTTACAAAGACAGGGAGAGAATGCTATTCCAAAAACACTGACACTATCTTACCCGCTTACCCAACAGCAATCTTGGCTAACCCCCAGTCAAGAACACCTCCTAGGATGTACAGTCCAGCCACTTCCTAATGTTCAATCTCTTTTCCCAGGGCCCATCACTAAGGATGACAGACGTTCTTCCCTTACTCCCATCCTCCCCATCCGTGACAACTACTTCTATCTCTCAATAATTCTGCCTCTTAGAAGGGCACTAAGACTACACTGCCCTCTTGATGTCTTCTCTCATGTTTCCTGCTTCTCACCTCCCTGGATGACAGAGGAGGTCTTACAACAGCATTTGTCATCCTAAGAAGATACTGAGCTCATGTCTGTAAGCTGGGAGCAAGAGTCATCGTTTGTTTGCTCATTCAGCAAAGCCTACGCATGTACCTAATGTGCATCAGTACTCTAAATGACCCAGGCATGGTTCCCACGCCAGAGCAATGAAACAGATGGTTCTGAAGGTCTCCACTTGCTTCCCCTGGGATGTGAAACCCCTGGAGGAAATTAGGCACCACACAAGAGATGGAATAGTTAAGGAATTTAAGACCACAAAGAACTAGGCTGAGTCCAAGGCCCCGCCTCACCATTTACTATTTATTTACTATGTGATCACTGAGCCTTAGAGTTTCCTCAACTGCAAATTGAGGACAACAGCATATAACCCACAGGATTGGTGTCAACATCAGAGGATCAGGAAAGTCACACTGAGTGCTCCTTGCATACAGTAAGGTCTGATTTTGCTGTTTTTCTTTTAAAGTGGGGAAATATCTCTGGACATATCTTTGCCAGACCAATTCACAAGACAAGATTTGAAGCTAAACTGCAGGGGGCCATGGAGGAAGACCCAGAGTGTGGCATTATTGGAGTCTGAGAGGGAAGCAAGCTTGGGTCAAGACAGACAAGGAGGTGGCAGAAGCAGGGCTTGTTCAGTCAAAGGGAATCTGAAGTTTGAAATACTTCCCTCCAAAACCATCTCACTGCTCCTACACAGGAAAATGATTGCAATCTTTCCCATGGCCTGTGGTAACAGGGCTGCCAGGCCAGCTTGGCACTGCTCTTTCTGCAGCACTGCTTCCAATCGGCTCCCCAAACACTCTAAGACCACGTCATACTCTGTGAGTTGCCACCTGCCAACCTCTTCACTGTTGAGTTTGCTCCCTAGCTTTCTATAGGACTGCTTTACTCTCATTCTTAGGTCTCTGCTTCAAAGTACCCTCCCAGAGGGGTCTCTCTGGACATGTAAAGTATACGTGTGCGTGCATGTGTGTGTGTGTGTGTGTGTGTTTATGTGTGTGTGTATGTGTGAAGTATATATACATGTAAAGCACACCTAACAATTCCTAAGTATCTTATCTGTCTATGTGTGCATTTCCCATCATGCAATTCTCCCAGTGAAACAAAAGACTCTGTCAACCCTTATTACCCCTGCTGTCTCTGTGCCTTGCAGGGTTCAAGATGTCTGTAAAGAAATACTTGTGGGAAAATAATGAATCCAGTAGCCATCATCTCCTGAACTCTGCCACACTTGGCACTGGGGAGGTGTTGATAACTGCTCCCATAGGCTACAAGAGTCCATTGGAAGAGACCAAATGATGAACAAATACTTATGGCCTACTGTGAGGTGCACAGATAGAGGTGGGTAGGCAGCGTTACTGTGTCTTGAGAGATAATAGGAGCTTTCTCAGAAGGTAAGGAGAAGAATGGTCTTCCAGGCAGAGGGGGCAGTGCACGAGGCAGGGAGGCATGTAAAGGCAGGACACCAGTTGGCTAAGGACAAAATGGCTGAGATTATACAGGAGCAACCAGCTACTCTCAATGAGTCAAAGCCTTCCACAGACTCCCATAAGCACGGCCTGGGCGATTTAATAAGAAGAACCTGGGAATCACTACTTGGCGGCTCTGAATACCAGCATGTAACAGAACAAACAATCTCAGTTGGAAATGGAGTGCAGACTTTTAAGGAAAGAGTTCGTATTTCAGAAGACAGGCAGGCTCCACTGGACTGATGAATCAAGGCTAGCCAAGGCTGAGGCCTCAGACCAGGGTGAAAACTGATGGGATCGGCTTGGTGTGGGGCAATCCCCAAGAGCTCATGATATGTACCCCACAACAGAAGAACAACCTAGAATGTCTGCCCAGTGATGGGCTGGTACTTGGCAAATAGCAAGCGTGTGGACCCTGGGCATCCACAAAGAGAGGAGCATGAGTCAAAGGTGTATCCTCACCACAGCCCAGGAGCTGCAGCGGACACGGGGAAGCTGCTCCAGGCAGAGCTGATGAGCTCACTTCTAGTCCTGCTGAACTGGAGGTAACAGCAGGACATGTGAGTAATGATGGGTTCCTGCCAGCTGTCACAGGGCCACTGTGAGACATCATGGTGTCAGGTGTACGAGAGAGGCAATGTGCCTCAGGAGCCTCCTCCCCACAGTGTGGACACAGGGAATCTTACGAAATCAGGGAAGGCGGGAGGTCTCCAGCCATTCTCCCTGTTCCTAAGATAAATGGTATGTTAGCAACGAATACACAACGGGGCAACCTTTGCCTCAAGAATCCTGGGCTAAAAAAAAAAAACTTCACTTCTTTTGTACTCATGACATTAAATGTATATGGTTTTCCTCCGCACAGTTTTTAATTTTCTGTGAACTGAAAGGGGTTCTGTTTCAATTTAATCTTAACATATATACCAGCAGTTTGTCTCAGATCACAAGTTGAAGGCTCAGTCCCACAATCCGCCCCCCCCCCCCCTATGCTAGTGAAAAGTTCAGGCTCTGAGCTGACTAGCTTACAAAACAAGGAGTACACTACTAGGCTTGATAATATGCAAGATTGGCTCACAAAACTTAATATTTCACAAAGGGTTAAGTGTGGGGTTAAGTGTTCTAACCCATAGGGCTGGAAAGATGGCTCAGTAGTTAAGAGCACTTGCTGTTCCTTCAGAGACATGGGCTTAGTAACTCCAGTTCCAGGTTATCCAATGCCTCTTCTGTGCTTGGCAGGTTACTGAACATGCATGGTACACATATGCACTCAGGCACACATATTATATATGCATAAAATATATAATATCATATAAACACATACACACACACACATTTGAAGTTACTTTAACCCTTCAATCTCTCATAGTTGGTTCGCTTGGTCACTAGCCTTCATTCTCTGGGAGTCACATCATCAGCATAAACTTAATATGATTGAAAGAGATTTATTACAAATAACAAAAGCCAGACTATGCACTCCTCTAGCCTCAGCAATACATCTAAGAGTCACTCTACACCTCAAGAGCTTGGGGAACCTGGTGCTAGGAACAAGGGAAAATGATCACATACATCATTCACCAGACAATATCAGGGGTAAGTGTGTTAGCTCACAACAGGCAATGATGAGCTCTGTGTCTTCCTTGTCTGGTCTATTACTCCCCAAAGAGAGATGCTGTGTGACAAAACTTTTCCTGGGGAGATGTAACACGCACACACGCATGC
>JADRCC010510560.1:0-11080 GCA_019843855.1 Hylomyscus alleni
CTGAACTCACTGGAGCTATGGGTGGGCTTACCTCTGTCTGTACTCGGAGCTGATTTGAAAGGCCTTCTTTGTCCTGAAGTAGCCTCCTTTCAGAATTCTTGAGCTTTTCCAAAACCTTCTTTAGCTCTGAGAGTTCCTTCCTCGGGTCTGTGGCCACCTCTGCCTGATTGTGAAGTTCTTCTCTGTGAGGTCCTAGGGACTTAACCTTTGTGTTCTTGGTGGGGATGTCGTGAGTGATGGCAGCTTTCGGAACAAATATTCTGACAGCTTCCACTTCCACTGTTCTTTCATTAAGGATCTTCCCCAGCTGAAGAACACCTGGGCTCTCTGAGGGGCCTTTCTTCCGTGGACTTGGAAGGACATGTTGAGTTATGGGTTGGACTCCATGGGTGACTTCAACAGACTTAGGGGGCTCCTCCGTTTCCATTCCATCTCCTGCTCCTCGGATTGGGGTCGAAGTAAGGATGCCTAACAAAGACATTAATAAACAATTTGCCAAAAGAATAGGACAATTTGCCAAAAGAAATGATAAAAATTCCACCAAGACTACTTGTTATATAGCAGTTTCCTCCCAGACCAAAATATTCCCTCCTTCAGGAAGCTCCTTAAGCCAGCAGTAAACAACTCAAAACAGCTCCAGGAAGTCCCAGAAAATGACAAGATTCACTAGGCCCCTCCCTCCCTATAGTAAACAATAAAGCCTACAGTCACTCTCAGGAGCAAAGACCTGAGGAGATCAGACCAGTTGCCTGGAAGAAACCTAAGTCAGCCAGGCTGCCTGGAAGAGGTTTATAACAACTCTGGCACCTAGTCAAAACTGTCTGTCCAAAGAAAGATTACTTAGTATCATAAACTATAATTCTGACTTTCTGTTATGATAGTGTTAAAATGTCACTGGAATATAAGACATTTTCACTTCATAGATTAAGTGCATGCACGCTCTTAACACAGGGCCTTACTATGTAATTTAAGCTGGCCATAAGCTGACATGCAGGCCCAGACAAGCTCAGTCTGGACTCCTCCTGCATCTGCCTCTTAACACTGCACTATGGTTGACCAGTTTTCATATTCTTAAAATGTAGGTTTAGGTTTGTCTAATTTTACCTAATCTATTTTTTGTTAACTATCTATTTCTGGTATTTAAAAGTATAGAATTATGTATTAACTATAAGTTAACAAAAACAAAAATAAAGTCACCCCTAAAGTAACTCCATTCCAGCCTACTGAGCTTGGCCAAAAAGAATCTGGTGAGATACTTGGTTATGGTTCAAGTCAAAATGGATTCCTAGGCAAGCCATAACATAGTTGATCTAGAAGTTTAAATAATGCTTTTATAAAGAAAAAAAATTAAATAAAGGAACTCCAAATAATAGAAATTTGAGGACAAATTACAAAGTTTGTTGAAAGGCAAAGAAACAATATGTATTTGACAGATATTTCTTTTCAAATAAAACAAAATTCCAGTCAAGACATTCAGACAACTTTCAATTCCAATTTACTTTGCAGTTTATTTAAACTGTTCTACTCACTAAGAACTCATGGCTATCAGGAATAACTCACCAGCTCTTGCTAATGTGTGGGTGAACAGGCAGAGTCAGGGCTTTGTATTTTCTTACCTTTCATAATTCCTTTTTTCCCTGTGACATACACAGAAACCTTTATTACATATGTACTAGGCAATTCAGGGCACATTCATGAATAATTACTTCCTTTGAGTGAGAAGACAAAAACCTCTGGCGCCAGCTTTGTAATTATGAAGAATGCTGAGCAAAGCAAAGCACCAATTCTTGTTCCCCATTCCCTGAGGGAGCCGCCAGGGTCCCTGGATCATGCCTCTCTTTCTACCTGTGAGCAGGCACTGATCAATTCAGACACATGGAAGGTTTGTGGCTTTCCATTCTGGCTTTCCCTTGGACTGATGAGGGGTGAAGAGCCAGCAAGGTCACTAGTCCACTCTCTACGCAGGGGCTGGGAACAGCTTTGGAAAAGGGCCCAAGGGGAAAGATTGTAGGCTTCTGGAATGATGAAACTGAAGAAAGTTTCTAAGCACTTACATGAGAAAATAGAACCATTTTGCTTCTTTTAATGGCAAAAACATTTTTTAGTAAGTAAGTAATAAGAAAAACAGAATCTATTTTAGTTAGGATAATACCTGATTTACATGGACTCAGTCATTGTTTATAATCATCAAACTGACTGCAAACTTTTTCAAGGGTCACAATCTACCAATTTTTGTTTTAGATTCTGGAAGGAAAAGGGCATTATTAGAGGTCATCACTGAACAAATAGTTCCCTTACTAATGACAGTGTGAATGTATGAGCAGAAGTACTTTTAAGTCACATGATTGGGCACAGGCAGATCATCAAACTCATAAGCCAAAATAATACTAAGTTCCCACAGCCAGTTGTGGTACAGCCATGGCCCCGTCATGGGCTTCTCTTCCACGCTGGACTACTGGAAGCACCTTTGGTTACAGATTCTTTTACCAGCTAAGGAAATGTGCACAGCATAAGGAGGAAAGTAAATATTTAATTAATGAGTTTATTACTCTATAAACACATACCTAAACTTCACTTAAACTTTGTGAAAAAAATTTTTTTAAAACAACCCTGATTTCTCTTCTACATTAAATCATTAACTCATAGCTCCTTTATACTATAGTCTGACAGACTCTCTGGAACATATGCAAAATTAAACAACAAACTGGTAAACTGAGGATGTCGCTTGGTAAATTTTAAGACCCTATTCTTCTGGAGTACATGGGGGTGGGCGGTTGGGATTGAAGCTAGGCCTTAGCACGGCAAGCATGCAGTCTAGCACAAAGCTTTATCCTAGCCCTCATTTTACAGTTTTATTTTGAGACAGGATCTCCCTAGGTTGCCCATGCTAGCCTTGAACTGACTATGTAGCTCAACCAGGGTACTAATTTGTGATCCTCCTGCCTCAGCCTCCCAAGTAGCTAAAATTACAAGCCTGTGCCACAAGGCCCAGCTTTAGTGTTCTTTTCAATGTCACAATTATCACCTAGTAAAGTTTAGCTATTACATTAGAAAAACAAGCTATGGACACTCACATTAACCTTTATGAAGGTGACATGCAGACCTTTCCTCTAGTCCAGCGATTCTCAGCCTTCCAAATGCTGAGACCCTTTAACACAGTTCCCCAAGTTGTGACCCCAACATCTCATTTTGTTGATACTTCATAAATATAATGTTTCTACTGTTTGTATATATGTAGTGCAAAACTCTGATATGTGGGGGTCATGACCAACAAGTTGAGAACCTCTGCTCTATAGGCTCTGGATAAACAGTTGCTTGGTCAAATGTGTATGCACACTTATGCACGATGCATGGCCTCTGGTGTTTCATAGTATGTACTGGTTTTCTAATAGTACTAAGAAATGCTTGTATAGCCAGTTCAACCCAGCATTTCCAAATTCATTTGCTCATAGAATCATTTTCGCCCGATCCTTATTATTTAAATGTCCCAGACCTTACTATCTGTTTGCTAAACAAACTGTCATAGTTATATTTTTAATGTATTAGTCTAGTTTCTTTAATATTATTTATTTTATGTATATGAGTACACTGTAGCTGCCTTCAGACACACCAGAAAGGGCATCGGATCCCATTACAGATGGTTGTCAGCCACCATGTGGTTGCTGGGAGTTGAACTCAGGACCTCTGGAAGAGCAATCAGTGCTCTTAACCACTGAACCATCTCTCCAGCCCTACAACTTTAATTTTTAATTAAACTGTTTATGTTAGGTTTGAGATGAGCCCTAGCAGTAATGGTCCACCCATCCTATGATGGCAGTGCTATTCTCATGCTTGAGAGAAAGTTCTGTTTATCTATTAAAAATCACATTTCTCTCCCGAGGCAGTTAAATGATGTAGACAAGTGACAACATCAAGTATAGGGATTCTTTTTCTTGGTCCATATAGCACTAACATCTTTTTTCACTAACAATAGTTACATTGTAGTAAAAATAAAACAAACAGTTGTATCACTTGCCTTACTAGATAATCAAGGAGTATCTCTCTGAGTTCAAGCCCAGTGAGTTCTAGGGCTGCCAGGACAACCCAGAGAAACCCTGTCTTGAATCCCACCTTCCCACTCCAAAATAACCCCCCCCCCAAAAAAAACAAAAATCACCCCTCCCTCCAAAAAAACAAAAAAAGCAACCAATCAAACAAAAAACAAACCAATTATTATCAGAACAGAAACACTCACCTTTGTTTTCAAAACTTTTAAGGGCAGTCATTTTTTCCATAACTAGTGAAAATATAATCCAAGACTTCCACGGAAGACCTAGAAATGTATACATACGAAAGAAATCAATGACAATGTATTCAACAAATGCATCTACTTTAAAAGTTATGTTTTAATTCTTTCTGTCCTTTATTATCCACGTTCTTCATTATCTCCTTTTGACAGGCGGTCATGTCTATCTGTTAAAAGGTTTAAGTGTTCTCTAGAGGCTAGACTATAGAATAGGTGACCACACGTCCTAAAAAGCTGACTGTTCTCACACTTATACAACTCAGTATACAGCCTAACTTTCTGAACATCACAAATCCTTGCTCTAGGGATGCATCCTGAAACTATCCAATGGCAAACAGAGATTTGAAAGTCACAGAAACTTCGCTGGGACCATGCGATGCCGAATATTGTGTGTCCTTGTCTAAGGAACACCGGGTGAAGGTGTGGGGAGGCATGGGTGCCGAGTTTAAAAGGAGAGGGGGGTGGAAGTATCAAGACTGTCAGCCTCATTCCCGAAGAGTATGAGCGTAAGTTTGCCCCTGTCAGAAGAAGCCTCTTCCCAGAACAACCTTTAAATCCAAAACCAATGGCCGCTGAGCTCCAACCCAGTCCGCCTTCTTCCCACCGCGTCTGGCTCCCGGGCCGGCTTCAGGATTTACCTCCTATACCCTTATCTCAGTGTTCACCGCTCAGGCTCTCCACTCTCTCAGCAGCCGGCTAACTAGTAGACTCCTCTGGCATTCGGAAGCCAATCCGGCCAATCCTTCCTGACACCTAAGCTACTCGCTCATGCTAATCACTTCCTATTACTCGGGGTTTCATTTCCGGTAGGCTCTTCCGAAGGACAAGGACCAACCCACACTTCGTGCTGTGTGTAAAATGAAGAAGCACAGGGTCTACTCTGTATCGGCTCAGAAAGCGAAAAGTGGCAGACATCTAATTGTTTTAAAAAGTACCAAGATATACAGCAAGCCGTAGAGAGGCTTAGACTTCCGGGTCACTACCAACCCGACGGAAGTGAACACGTTGGAACGCAGAAGGTGGCGTCGCGTTGCCCCAGGCGATGAGGCAATGGGTGGATCTTTGAGCGAATGGGCGGGGCCTAATTATTCCCAGCCAATGGAGACGAAGCAGCTTCGAGGCGGAGTGTGGGTCAAAGGCTGGAGGAAGGCGGGGCTTGCGTTGCCAGAGTAACCGGACCATTGATTGTGTTGTGGTCTTCCTGTGTACAGATGTCTATTTCCTGTGCTGAGATCCACAAGCTATGGTGAGTGTTACCAGAGGCCCTAAGAAAGGCTCCGAGACTCTGGTTACTGAACGTCCAAGTCTTTGGGCGATTGGGCACCCGACCTTTCCTCACCTCCTTGTCTCGCTAGGAGCAGTTCCTTCTGCCTCTGCTCACCCCTTTTCTTGCAGCGCCCTAGTTTCCATTTTAGTGCCACTAAAACCTCAAGCTCGAGTAATGTAACAGAAGGTAAATGGGGATGATTTGGAATCTAAGAAAACCCGATGAGACATTATTTCGAATAAACGGTTTATAAGTTTGCATTGTTCATCATTTTCATTTTTCAAGCTTGCAGGCCCGTACCGACGTGGTGCTGTCTCGACACTAACCTGGATCTGAATCTCTCTGAATGCTCGAGTCTGTTCTCCCAAGCGGTGGAGTTCTGCCTTGTATCTCCTACAGGACCTCTTAGTAATAGGTGTCTGCTGGCTCAGCTTCTAGTTCATTTCATACTTTCCAGATCGCTGTGTTTTAGCAGGTATGTCTTTCAGGATTACTTGGAGAGCTTCTAGCATTCACCAACACCACCATAAATTATGACTGAATGGGGCTTGATAATTTGCATTTTAATAAGCCTTTAGATGATGTTAATGCACCATTGCTCCAGTGCCTCTGCCTCCCAAGTGCCGGGATTAAAGGCTTGTGCCACCACTGCCCAGCTTTATCTATTTCATCATTCAAATTGTTCCCCCTTGATTCTACTTTGAAACTTCAGCCATATTAATTTGATCTAGCAGTACCAATTTTTTTTTCTGATTTGTAACCCTTACTATTGAAATTCCTTAGAAAATATTTTCTCTCTTTGGAGGCCAGAGATTCCTAATTTCTCTCTTCATAATTGCTGTTTTGTAATTCGGTTGTTCTTTTCTGATGGTTTTTAGTTTCCAGAGTAACTTCCATAAGGTGTGGTGAGCGTGTGGGTGCTGCTGAGGTCTGGTTTTCTCAGAGGCTCTTATACCGCCTTTCCTGATGCTGCAGCAACAAATTATTTGAAGCATCATATTCTCTAGAAGTATTCTTTACTTCCAGTGAGGACAGCCTCCATTGCTTTCTGCAAACATAGCCTAGATGATTTCATTTTAAAAACTATGGCTATTTAAAGATGATGCTCTGTTAGTCAGATGTAGGACATCACAGCCGTCGCACTGTCCCCTTCACCTCACGTCTGTTTCCTGTACTGACACTGGCCTGCTGCTACTCCTGTCATCTCACCTGACTCACCTCGCAGTCTCTCTGTTCTTTACATCTGCTTATGTACACGTGCTTATACATGTACACATGTGTAACGGCTGTAGGCCTCTTGGATGAATTTAAACTTAATTTAATCCTTGTCCATAGACCTAATGAATTCACGTGAAACATGGGTGAGCGTGTGTGTAAGTTATGTATAAAACAGCTTCTTCTGTTGTAGAAATATAGAAAATTACTTTGTCACTTTTGTAGATTTTAGCATATAGTAGTGAAAAAAATCTAAATACATCTAAACCCCACTACCTATTTAAAATCATTATTATTATTTTGGAGAAATATACTAGGCACATACTTGTTTGTAACATACACACACACACATACACACATATATACACACATATATGTATATATCATGTAAATGTGATCCTACTTTATATATTGTTTTAAAATCTATGTTTTGGGGGCTGGTGAGATGGCCTAGAAGTTAAGAGCACCGACTGCATTTTCAGAGGTCCTGAGTTCAATTCCCAGCAACCACATGGCGGCTCACAACCATCTGTAGTGGGATCTGATGCCCTCTTCTGGTGTGTCCGAAGACAGCTGCAGTATACTCATATACATAAAATAAATAAATAATTCTTTTAGAAAAATTATGTTTTTCCTCACTTAGCAGAGACTTTGTATGTTTTTTCTGGCTTAGTTTTAAGAATTACAGTTTACTTTTTTATTTTCTCTGATTGAATTAATCTGTGTTTTAATCTGTTCCGTTATCGCTCTATATAACAAATACATCTCACACATATCCATTGACTCTTTAGAATGAATTAGAAAGGTAGTAACTAAGTGTAGGGTCAAGTGTATTTTTGAGATTTTTGATACGCTGCCAAGTTAGCCCCAGAAAAGTTTTAGCAGTGCATACTCTGCCAGCAGAATGCCAGGGTGGCTGCATTTCTAACCTCAGAATTGCTGTATCTGTACATACATACACACATACATACACACACACACACACACACACACACACACACACACACATCTTACAGTAAATTTGATCTTTTCCTAAGATGGCCTCTTGCTTTTCTTAGGATATTGAGAAAGATCACAGATTCTTGCATGTTACATAAACGAAAGTAATATTTACCTGTAACTTTTTTCTCTCTCTCATGAAGTGTTGGAATTTGAAGTGTACTGTCTGTAGAAGGTGAGGACACTAAAAGCTGGCTTCAGACCTCCTTACTCATGCAGATGACTGGCCCCCTCTTTTCTGGCAGTCTGTAAGAGGCTGCTTGTTGTTGCTTGTGGCAGGCTCTCCTGAAGAGCCAGAGCCAGCGTTTCCCAGTCTCTCCTGCCACCTGGCCCCAGCGCTGACCAATGAGGCAGGCACTGGGGGATCTTTGGGGCCCTCGTCTCCTCATCCATGAAATCAGAAAGCTGCTTTTTATTCTGATTACTTTAGGGTATTTTATGAGGATCGAATAGTGACTGCCATAAAAGTAATTCATAAACTGTAATGTACTATCCATATGGAATATATTGTTTTCGTCTTAACTAGATTACTTCCTAATGAGAAGGGGAAATAGTTGAGGTAAATGGAAAGGGATTAAAATCTAAAATACGCTTCAGAAGTAGCTATTTGAAGTTACCAGGATTCTTGACTACTTTTACTGTTGAGAAATTTATTTTTGTATATTAAATTAATTTTGCTTCAAGTTCTCTCATTTTCCCAGTGGAAGCAGTTAGAGGCCAGAGAAAAGAGGAGAGGATTAGAACTAGGAGGACTTGGTCTTGAGTTCAGTTTTAAGAACCCAAAGGATGGCCGCATACCCACTGGTGAATGTTCCACAAATTGGACTTGGTGTGCTACTAAAAGAGAAGGGACCTGAGGTTGAGAGGGACTAGGGACTGGGGGTGGATCTGGGAGGAATTAGAGGGGAAGTGGAGAATGAATATGATCAATATATGTTGTATGAAGTTGTTGTAGAACTAATATTTTAAAAGAACACATTTGGTTTGGCGGGGGGGGGGGGGGGGGGATAGGGCAGCTAAACATGCCTGACTTCATCAGGCTTACATCTGCTATCTGTGGATTTCTACTCAGCTTAAATGGATTAATTGTCAATATTGGCTTCTGTGGCTTGTAGTTCTTGGTTTTAATTTTCAGTGACATTTGAACATGAATATACATCAAGAGTGTTCAGACCTTATCCATTCCTTGCTACTTGGATTCAGAAATATGGCTTTGAAAAAAATTATAATCCTTCCATTTAGTGGCACGCTCACCTCTGTTGTCAGTCATCTTTTTGTTAAGCAACTTGCTACATTTGACCATGTACATCTCAAATTTAAAAGATAATTACATCCCTTTGCTATCTAAATACCTTTCATAATTGTGGTTTTATGCAGAGAGAGAGAGTGGCGTTTATACTGTAATCAGCTACCAGTAGCTTTACAGCGACTAGGATCTTCATGAAGTTTTTGATTTGTTTTGTTTTATAATATCCTTATACATAGGATATAATACATGTCACTGAGATACAAAATGAACATGAAACATTAGAAATGGACATAGGGGCTGGGTCCCTCACTCGCCATTGAAGGCCTGCCTTGCTTTGTGCTCTCCTTTGGGGAGCTTTCTCCCCACAGAAATGCTTCGACTACCCATAGTCCTTCACCAGATGAGACCAGTGTCCCAGGCACTGGCTCCTCATCTCACTCGGGCCTATGACAAAGATGTAAAATTTGGTGCAAATGCTCAAGCCTTAATACTTCAAGGTGTAGACCTTTTAGCCGATGCTGTAGCTGTTACAATGGGGCCAAAGGGAAGAACAATGATCATTGAACAGAGTTGGAGAAGTCCCAAAGTAACAAAAGATGGGGTCACTGTCGCAAAGTCAATTGATTTAAAGGATAAATACAAAAATATCGGAGCTAAACTTGATCAGGATGTTGCCAATAACACCAACAAAGAGGCTGGGGATGGCACCACCACTGCCACTGTTCTGGCCCGCTCTATTGCCAAGGAGGGCTTTAAGAAGATCAGCAAGGGGGCTAACCCAGTGGAAATCCGCAGAGGTGTGATGTTGGCCGTCGATGCTGAAATTGCTGAACTTAAGAAACAATCTAAACCTGTGACAACCCCTGAAGAAATTACTCAGGTTGCTACAATTTCTGCAAATGGAGACAAAGACATTGGGAACATCATTTCTGATGCAATGAAAAAGTTGGAAGAAAGGGTGTCACCAGAGTGGAGAATGGGAAAACCCTGAATGATGAGCTAGAAATTATTGAAAGCATGAAGTTTGATAGAGGATATATTTTCCCATATTTTATTAACACATCAAAAGGTCAAAGTGTGAATTCCAAGATGCCTCTGTTTTGTTGAGTGAAAAGAAAATTTCTAGTGTTCAGTCCATTGGACCTGCTCTTGAAATTGCTAGTGCTCATCAGAAGCCCTTGGTCATAATCGCTGAAGCTGTTGATGGAGAAGCTCTAAGCACACTGGTTTTGAACAGGCTAAAAGTTGGCCTTCAGGTTGTAGCAGTCAAAGCTCCAGGGTTTGGGGACAATAGGAAGAACCAGCTTAAAGATACGGCTTTTGCTACTGATGGTGCGGTGTTTGGAGAAGAAGGATTGAATTTAAATCTTGAAGATGTTCAAGCTCATGACTTAGGAAAAGTTGGAGAGGTCATTGTCACCAAAGATGATGCCATGCTTTTGAAAGGAAAAGGTGACAAAGCTCACATTGAAAAATGTATTCAAGAAATCACTGAGCAGCTAGAGATCACAACTAATGAATATGAAAAGGAAAAGCTGGACAAGCGACTTGCTAAACTTTCAGATGGACTGGCTGTGTTGAAGGTTGGAGGGACAAGTGATGTTGAAGTGAATGAGAAGAAAGAGAGTTACAGATGCTCTCAATGCTACAAGAGCAGCTGTTGAAGAAGGCATTGTTCTAGGAGGGGGCTGTGCTCTGCTTCAGTGCATCCCAGCCTTGGATTCATTAAAGCCTGCCAATGAAGATCAGAAAATAGGTATAGAAATTATTAAAAGAGCACTTAAAACTCCTGCAATGATGATTGCTAAGAATGCAGGTGTTGAAGGATCTTTGATAGTTGAGAAAATTCTGCAGAGTTCCTCAGAAGTTGGTTATGATGCCATGCTTGGAAATTTTGTGAACATGGTGGAAAAGGGAATCATTGATCCAACGAAGGTTGTAAGAACTGTCTTACTGGATGCTGCTGGGGTGGCCTCCTTGCTAACTACAGCCGAAGCTGTAGTGACAGAAATCCCTAAAGAAGAGAAGGACCCTGGAATGGGTGCAATGGGTGGAATAGGAGGGG
>JADRCC010510585.1:0-11667 GCA_019843855.1 Hylomyscus alleni
GCCTGTGGTACTACTGAAAAATATGAGAGAGTTAGAATGATAACTTTAAAACAGAATAGTTCAAAGAAATTCTAATGACATTATAATTCTTTATCAAAAATGGGTAAGAAGCTCAATGTAGTTTTCATCAGTGGTTAGTAAAAATAAGTCAGATTCATCAAACTAAAAAAAAGCAAAATTTGAAGTATTTAACCCTGTAGCTTGAATTAAAGATGAAAGTATATTATTAGTTATAGAAATTATACCCTTTGTTCAAGTTAGAAACTGTCCACTTAGTTTCTCCATTTGATACCCAAAAGAGTTATATATATTTTCTGCAGTTGGCTGACGATGGAGTGGGTCTCAGTCTATTGATAAGGACACCCAGGAGCATTGTCTAAAACACTTCCTCTGAGATTTCTTCCCAGGAGAGTTTGATTCAATAGATCTGACGTATTTGCATATGTAGTCCATGGATGGGAATCTGGAGAACAAACTCTAGGATGTCAGATATCAAGTAGACTAAAGAGATATATCTTGGATACTACTTCTTTGTTCAGCTGAGACAGAAAGTGTTCAGAAGTCATGTGCACTTCATTTTCTTTCGTCCTTGCATAAATGGAGATGACCATAATGGCAGATGACATCAGCCTGTTATGAAAAGAAACATAATGCCTCCATACATTTTGGAGAAATAAAAACAGTTTTGACTGCTGTCCAATGGTAGCTGAAACCATAGAAATGACTCTTTTTCATGTGACTAACTTGGCTGTACTCCACAAATCATCCCCAGATGACTCATGTCATTTTTTTAAAGCCTTTTGTGAAACAATCAAAATTCCTTTTCTCCCCAAATTTTCTTCTACTCCAGAAATTCTCTCTAAAACAAACACCGTTAGTCACTGGGGACATATGTGTTGTTAAGAAATAGAAGGCAAGGCAGGCAACTCAGTACTAATCTCACGTGCTGTAGGTGACTGAACCCAATGTGAGTCACAAGGCTTAGCATATTTACATTGTGAGGATGGTTCTGGAACAAGGTAGGTTGACTGTATTAGGTTCTAGCAATTCACAAAGCAGAAATATGTCATACAGGAGAATACTTTAACCACAAGCATGCTTTTATCGACTCGGGATTCTGAACCTCTTCATCCTATATCCTGATTGTACTTCCCCATGGTTTTATGCATTTAGATTTCCACGATCATTTTCTTACTTTAAAATTTTATGACTCTAAGCCACTAGATAACAGACATTTCAAAAATATTCCTACAAAAGCATGGCCTTAAAACAATGTGAAATGTTGAATTTAGATACTCTCATCCCCTTTACTGAATGTCTGGATGTTTAATTGGAAAATGAGTAAAATCCCGTGAAGCCTGACTTCTTACTAAGGAAATGCTGTCTCTTCATTCCCTTTCCCTTCCTCCCACCCCCCTAAGAAAGAGAAAGCAGAAATGACTTTTAATAAAAAGTTGCTCTTGTCTCCATATTTGCATTAAGTCTGATTAGCGAATACAGCCTTGTGGTTCATTTGTATCCAACACTGTGTTCAGAGGAAGGAGCAATTAGATTCTAACAATGGGATTCTAGCACATAATGGACACGATGCCAGGTATTTAGTTTCAGTATCTTTATTTCTATTCACATCTCTATGTACTGTGTGATTTTTTTCCCCTAATTTAATTTTAGTACCATTATTGTATCTTCTGTTTAATTTTTTATAGCTAGCTATAATTAAGCTTTTATTTGAAAGTCATTTTAAACCCACTGCATGGTTGTCATGAAATTGTTGGTAATATGTGATTACATTATGCTGTCTTTTGCCAGGACATTCTTGTAAATGAAGCATTATCCTCAGAGATTTTCTTGGCTGAAAATGTAAGTAATTAAAAATGTAAACAAATATTATCTGTTACATATGCTACAATAATAAATACTTCAGTATAATACAAGTTAATGTCTCCTTGGGGATACAGTTTAATCCTGCTACCACATGTTTTATAAATGGTCAAATAAATGAGTGAACACTTAATGTGTTACACACAGTGGCATGTGGATGCCCAGGGCTTTAATATGTTCCCTCCTTGGGTATTTACACACTTCTTAACTAGCATTATCAATAATCCTTTAGCATTATTTGGTATTTGCAACAATGTCAGCTATAGGGAAATAAAAATTGAATCACTCAATACAAATTCCCCAGTGACATCCAATGTACTTGCTGTACACCAGGATGAGGAAAGGTTATTTTTTTGCTGATGTAGCTGTTATGAACAAAGTTAATATTTCCTATTGGGGAGACTATTTGACAGTATGTAACCAGTCTTTAAGATAAGGATAATCTTTTACCCATGAATTTGCTTATTGGAATTATCCTAAGAATTATTGAGATATACATGACAGAATGTGAGTATGCTCCTTTAATATTTCAAATATCAAAACATATGTAAGTAACATTTTTAATGTATAAGATGCATAAAAGAATTTTAAACAGTCTTTGGAAATCAAGCTACATGGGAAGAACCAATGAGATACTGTAACACATTCACATGTTATAGAGAGGTCATAGACGAGTCATTGTAAAACAAGAACCATTTTCCAGTAATTACTTAGATTTTTTTAAAAAAGAATTTATAGCGCTCATATCAAAAACATAGTAGAGACGATGATGAGAGCATCTTTATTCCAACCCCACAATAAAACAGCAATTACAGCATAGCTAAATGTGAATGACAATAGCTATGAGAGAGCTAAAGGATACAATTAAAACCCATAAGACAGAGTGATGCAAACCATATGAAATAAACATATACCCATGTTCACAGGAAGGATTGCTATAGCTGATTTGTAGAGAACACTCAGTAAGAGTGTTCTTTTTTACCCTTACAAATGCAAGCTCCATAACTCTTTGCAGGTTGCATACTAAGGTTCTTTTACTGTTTCATGCAAATGTGATCCAGACCCTAATCCTAATGTCTTTCTACGTGTCTCTGCATGTTAAACATCAGAGCCACATATTCTTTGGGCTAACAGGTCTTAGACTTCAGCAATGTGGTCACTGTTCATACTCATGCTCCAAACCAGGATCTAACGCTGCTTTGCAGAGCTTTATGACAGACAACTGAACACCACATTGTTCCACATACCTGGGTTAGGACTGCGGCTGAGGCACGTGTGCATTCCCTGGAGCTCAGCACTGTGGTCAGCCAGTGGGACAATATGCTTACGTCATCATTACTAAAGGGCAAGCTCCTATACTCTGAACCCTGGATCCACTACTTTTCTCCATTGTTTATTTATATTTCAAGATTACAGAATAATTGTATAATCAGTCCATTCTTTTTCCTTTCTCTGAAACCTCTCATAATCACTTCCTTCATGTTATGCAAAGTAGGGCCTCCTTTTTTTCCATTAATGATTGTTACACACATATATGTATATGCATATGGATTTCTAAACATAATCTACTTGGTCTGTATAATGCTACCTGTGAGTACATTTTCAGTGCTGATCATTTGACATTGAATAACGAATTGGTGTGCTCTTGCTGGAGAAGATCATTTCTCACAGTCTCAGAAATCCTTAGTTACCTACCTGTAGCTCATTGTGTTTTGTTGAAGCCTTGAGGATCATTCTGGTCTATTATTTGTCCTATTTCTTACTCCCATATGTGTCCATAAGCTTCCATATTTTATATATTTTATCGACACTTACAGAAGGGATACTTATATCCTGGGTATTAGTAAAACTGCTAGATTTGAGATGAGCTTGTTTTGCAGTTCCTAAAGACTAGCTCTCAGCACCAGAGAATGCCATGCAAACTGCCAGCAGAGAGAGGCAATCATTAATCTTAACCATCTATCAAGCCATTGACCATACCAATGAGCAGTACAAAAAGAAGAGAGCCTGTAAACATGAAAGGGAGAGACACTATTAGCAGATGGAGATTCCTAAAATAGAAGGTATCCCATCAAAGCAAAAATCAGGGGATGCTAATAGAAAATCCAAAACAAAATTTAAGTGAGTATGTTAACAGGAAAATAACAATCAATTTATTAGTTAACAGAAACAGTGAACAAACCAAAAGGGCCAATGTTGGGTAATATTTATAGCTCAATCCAAGTAAATAAGAAGAAATTTAATTAGAGGAACAAAATGAAAGATTATGAAAAGTTTGGACAACTAAAGGTTAACTTTTTCATCAGTAGATTTCAGAAGAGGGGTAACAGTGAATAAAAACATAGTCAAAGTAGTCACAGGAAAAAATATCAAACTTTGTGGGAAACATTCTTTAGAGATAGAGGGAAAAATCATATTTTCTCTAACAACGAAGAAAATACTAAATGAATGAACCTTGGAAGTGAGGTACTAAGAACTATTGATCCAAATGCTTTATTTCCATAGACTTTCCCACTTGTTAACAGTTTGAAAAATTTTAGATGATTTATGCCATCTAGCCTTAATTTCTTCATATGTAAACAGCTAAAATCATGAAAAAAGACTGGTAGACCAGATACAAAAAAGTTAATAAAACTACATCCCATTTAAAATTAACTACTTTTAAATATAGTGATATCCTCTTGTTAAAAGTAAATGAAAGGCACACCATGTAAATAACTCAACAGTCTAGTACTATCTGCTTTTACTTTTAAAGATTTATTTATATTTTAGTTTACTTTATGTGTACACATGTTTGCCTACATGTATGTTGATGTTCCCAATGTGGTTGCGTGTACCCAGAGGCCAGAGATGATGTATTGAATCACCTTAAACTGAAGTAACAGGTGGTTGGGAGCTGCCAGTATCAGTGCTGGGAACTTAACCCAGATTGTAAGAGTAGCAAGTCCCTTGACCAATGAGCCATCTCCCCAGTCTACGAATGACTTTTAATTGGGGCAAAAGAACTGATACTTCAAGAAAACGGAATTCCTAAACATGAATTTGTGAACAACACAGCTTCAGAATGTGTGAAGCAAACAGTGATAACATCAAAAGGAGAATTAATAAAGGGAACAATAACTTAAAACTGGGCTTAGTACAAACAAGGTCATGATACTCCTTACAGAACAAACAATAGTAAAATAAAAACTAAAACTGAGAAAATATGATTTTAATAACAGTATAAACCAACAGGCTTGAATTGATGTTCATGTTAGTTTTCTATGACAACAAAATACATCCTTTATATTACTCAGACAATATATACTATTTGGTGATTTAAACAATTAAAATGAATCATTTCTTCCATTAGACAATAATCTGCCCCATTAAACAGGAACAGATCAAGAGAAAATTCTTCTAATCCTTGGAACAGCCACCATACAATTCTAAGTTCTCTGTATATCAAAAAAGAAGGCTCAGGGGAAATCAACTAGAATCTTGATTTTAATGAAAATGCATGGACAATGTTTCAATGTTAATTACAAACTAAGCAGTATGGAGATAAAATTTTATCCAGCCTATTTTAGAGAACATTCTCACATTAGGAAATGAGAAGAAGGTTCTGGAGAAAACTAAGTAAAAAGCACATACTATAAAAATATGAGGACCTGCGTTCAAATCTACATGTAAAAGCTACACATGACCACGTGTACCTGTTTTCTATAACTCCAGCACTGCAGAGTACAGAGAAATAGATGAATCTGGGTTGCAAGGTCCAGTGTATAGCCAGTCTAGAAGAAATAGCAAGCTTTGGGTTCAGAAACCCTTAGTGTCTAAAGAAGGTAAAGGACTGCGGGATCCCTGAAGTTCTCCTCTGGCATACACATGCTTGTAAGTGAACAAGTGCACACATACCATACATGCATCCATCATAATTTCACATACACAAACATGTAATTTTCAAAATGAGATAGAAGAAAATAAACATAAACATAGAACATAAAGGGAAGGATAAAAATGGGAAAAATCAGGAATCCACACAATTAATGAAAAATAAAAAAAATTATTTGAAACATTTTTGTTTTGCTTTTTTTGTTTTTGTGTGTATTTGTTTTGTTTTGTTTGAGGGAGTTTGTTGTTGTTGTTTTTGGTTGGTTGGGTTTTTTTTAAGATTTTACAAATGCTGAAGAGAAAAGAACCCCTGATAATCCAAATAAGCAAGGTCAGCTCTGAAAGTAGAATACTTGTCTCTGAAGCAAGGTTGTAGCAAGGTTGTCTCTGAAAGTAGACAACCTTCCTGGATGTCTGAGGTGTAATATATGAATGTTATTGGATTGCCACTTAGACATATTTTTAATGAAATTAAACAATTCTCTAGGAAAAACAATGACTATGACTTATTAATATGACACAGATAATTTGAGTAACATTCAAACCATAAAGACAATGTAATTTATAATTTGAAATACTAACAACAAAATATGTAGGTCTTATTGGTTTCACTAGAGAATTCTACAAAACATTTAAAGTAGGAAATGACACTGATTTGACATAAGATATTGTGTTCCTCTTCCTCCACAACCTCTCCAGCATCTGCTGTCACCTGAGATTTTTATCTTAGCCAATCTGACTGGTGTGAGGTGGAATCTCCTCCATTGCTGGTGGGATTGCAAGTTGCTACAACCACTCTGGAAATCAGTTTGGTGGTTCCTCCGGAAATTGGACATAGTTCTACTAGAGGACCCAGTTATACTACTCCTGGGCATATACCCAGAAGATGCTCCAACATGTAATAAGGGCACATGCTCCACTATGTTCATAGCAGCCTTATTTATAATAGCCAGAAACTGGAAACAGCTCAAATGTCCTTCAACAGAGGAATGGATAGAGAAATTGTGGTACATTTACACAATGGAGTACTACTGAGCCATTAAAAACAATGAATTTATGAAATTCTTAGAGAAATGGATGGATCTAGAGAATATCATCCTGAATGAGGTAACCCAATCACAAAAGAACACACATGGTATGCACTCTCTGATAAGTGGTTATTAACCCAGAAGTTCAGAATACAGGAAGAACAACCCACAAATCACAAGAAACTCAAGAAGAAGGAAGGCCAAAATATGAACATTTCATTCCTTCTTAAAAGGGGTAACAAAATACTCACAGAAGGAGTTGCAGAGACTAACTATGGAGCAGAGACTGAAGGAAGGGCACTCCAGCCTGATATAGCTGTCTCCTGAGAGGCTCTGACAGTACCTGACTAATACAGAAGTAGAGGCTCACAGTCATCCATTGAACTGAGTACAGGGTCCCCAATGAAGAAGTTAGAGAAAGAACCAATGGAGTTGAAGGGTTTGCAGCCTCTTGGGATGAGCAACAATATGTACTGACCAATGCCCTCAGAGCTCCCAGGGACTCAACCACCAACCAAGGACTATACATGGTGGGACTGATTGTTATGGCAGCATGTGTATAGTAGAGGTTTGCAAATTCCATCATCAGTGAGAGGAGAGGCCCTTGGCCCTGTGAAGGTTCTGTGTCCCAGTGTAGGGGAATGCCAGGGCCAATAAGTAGGAGAGGGTGGGGTGGCAGGTATGGGGAGGGGGGAGGCAACAGAGGTTTTGTTCTTGTTGGTTTTTTTTGTTGTTGTTAGTTTGTTTTGGTTTGGTATTTTTTTTGGAGGGGAAACTGAGAAAGAAGAAATCATATGATATGTAAATAAAGAAAATATCTAATAAAAAAATCAAATAACCCAAAATTTGAAAAAAAAAAGATATTGTGGAAGACAGAAGAATAGAGATCCTTTCTTCATTCCTTTTATGAAACTAATATAACTGTGATACCAAAATCAAAGTTCAAACAAACACTCTACTGTTAAAGTCAGTTTTATTTGCCTGTTGTAATTTTTATCTCCAAGGTTTACTTCCTCAGTCTGCTAACCTAAGCCTAGTTCTGGAAGGTTCTAGCCTCTATGCAATCTCATCTAGGCCTAGAAAGTTTTAGAACTCTGATACTTACTGCTGAATAAATTCTCATCTTCTCCTTCATTCTGAACTCTGACTGGCTGATTTAACTCAGCTGTCCTGGCTCAAACTCCTCTCCAAGCTGACTGATTCAATATGGCTTCTCTCTCAGGTTCTGACTGAATTTCTCTGCTTGGCCTCAAAGTAATTTTGACAGCATGTTCTAGTCTTCTGTCTCTTTCTCTTTCTCTGGATCATTCTCTCTTCACCTCTCTCTCTCTTGCTCTCTCTCGCTCACTTGCTCTCTCTCTCTCTCTCTCTCTCTGCAACCTGTGTCTATAACTGTACTGGTAAAACTGCCTCCCTCTCTCTCTCTGCTCTGCTCCCTCAAACTGTTGCCCTTTCCTCTCTCTTCACTAGAGTTGGGCATAGCCTATTCTGTCAAATCTTTCTCTGATTCATAACTTTGTATGTCTCTCAATTAGACCTCACCTTCAAACATGAATGCATCCTTCTAATTTTATCTTTATTGTTTGTGATTAGGAGGTATGTACAAAGTGTGGGTCTATATTGTAGCCAGAGTACCCATTTTACTGGATTAAAATCTCTCTCCATCCTGTTATTCACCAGTTATTTGGAAATTTCCTTTCTTTGGCAGCATTGTAATCAGCTCTTGTGAAACAAATGTTTCACAAACTTAATCTCAAGAGGTCATCATAGAATATATACATAAAGACCAGATATATAGAGTGAATTAGTGTATAATACAAATCACAAGTGAATGTCACAGCAGAATTTTAATGTTTGCCTAAACTTTTAATAATTGAACAATGTTACCCTGTATTAGTAAGGTAGAGAGGAAAATAATTGCTCATATTATATTGGCTAGTAGAATAAAATTTCTCAGTAAAATAGAAGTAGAAGTAAATTTCTGAAACTTAATATTGAATATTTACAAAATAATACAGCTCACAAACTAATTATTAACAAAAGATTGAACATTTTTAATAAGAAAACAGAGTAAGAATGTTTACTCTTACTACTACAAATTTACAAAGTACCAGAAGTCCTGAATACAGAAAGACAATGATGAGATAAAAATGAAAGGCACACATATTGCAAAACAAGAATTAATTATCAATGTTGTGAGAGTTCAATAGAAAATTCCTAAGAAATCTACAACAAACAAGTAACTTTTGTGTCTATTTTTGTTCAATTATATTGTAAGTTATATCAATACTCAAAAAATAGAAAATATTTTATATGTTATTTATAATGTGCATAAGGAAGCTATGTAATTTACAGTAAATACATGTGTGTGATTGGCATGTAGATAACTAAATAAGTTGAAAGGAAGAACAGAATATCTAAGTAAGTAGAGACATGTTCATTGAATAAATGTGTTAATATGATTAAGAAAGCTATATTCCCACAATCATCTCCAGTGATTAATATAACTCACATAGCCTTCTTAGCCACTGGCACAGAAAACAGAAACACTTATTTTAACATTAAAATGGAATGTCACTGCCTATGTGGCACATTAAAATCAGCACATGAATTTCATAGCAGTTTTATTCATATAAATCACAAACTATAAAGATGAGAAACACATCTACCATGGATTGCTACACAGGAAGAGAAATGAACAGATTCCTGAGATTACGGGATATTATCCTGAGTAAGGAGATAGTTCCATGAAACCTAATTGTAAGATTCTATTTACCTAATTTTTTTAAAGCTCATGTTAGGGTCTTATGGGAAAGAGGAAGGAATTATATGTAGTTATAATATTATGTGAGATAAAACTAAACCCTTCTTTGACTGAAGTATTTGACACAAGTCTAAACATAATGGAATCATCTGCAACTAAATACATGCACATACATACATCTGCATCAGTATATTGTAAGGACTATTCACAGAGCACACCTGTGAAGGATTTTTTTTACTTTTTTTTCTAATGTAATATTTTTATTGTTCCTTTGGGGATTTCACATCATATACCCCATCACATTTGCTTCCCAATTCTTCCTCCCCTCCCCTCCCTCGTGCATGTCCTTGTGACTTCACTGCTAACCTAAATAGATAGATAAATAAATAAATAAATAAAGTCCACTTTGTGCTATGTTTATACTCACTAGGGCATAATCAAACTCTCAGTGGCCTGCCTCTTAAATAAGACTTGAGTCCTTCCCCTCACCACTGCTAGAAGCCATCTATTGTGGATAGTGACTTATTAGCATCTTATCAAAATTTTTAGGAGTTCTCTTGATGGCTACCTGTTTAGGCTGTTACTTTTGGGGGAAGGAGTGGAGGTAGGGGTTATCTCAATAGTCTACCCACTTTCTCATCTGTTCATTTGCAGTCCTCAACATCACTGCCCAAGTAGCTTGTCTGCTCTTCACAGTCTGCAGGAAGATGGATCGTGAGCTTCCACATAGCATCAGCCTAGACCACGAACAGGACTCCTGGTTGCAGTAGGCCACAGACTATCATAAGTCCCTCCAATGCAGCCTGGTGTCACAGACATCAACATGGATTCTGACTGCAAGGCGTTCAGAGACAATGCAGGTCATGAACATCAACACAGACCGGGCTGCATTAAGACCATAGACCCAGACATGGCCCTGTGTGGCACCATGAACTTGGACATCACCATGGCCTCAGTGGCAGGTCACACCACTGAGCTCGCAATTATCCCCAGTGGCAGCATGGCCCATGAACATCACCACTGCTTAGGGCAGCAGCATAGGGCAGGGACCTCTGCTTGGCCTTTGGTGGTTACACAGGCTATGGACATTAACCCTGACTGTTGCTGTACCTCTAACCCAGACACGGTCCTCAGCAGGAGCCCAGGCCTGGTCACCAGTATGGTCTCTGGTGACAGAGCCAGGCATTCGCATCAGCATAGTTCTTGCAAAAAACACAGCCCGTGAACAACAACATGGATTCAGGCCACAGCACAGGCAATGAACATCTGCATGTCATCAGATGACTACACAATCCTTGGTTGATGACATCAACCAAGATCCTGGCCACATCAGGGCCACTGACCCTCAAGTAGTGAGGTGCAGCAGCAGCACCGGAGAAGAGGTTCCTATCTCGAAAGTGGAACATTCTCATCTCGGCCTCCATCATTGCAAAGATCTAGGATAATCCCAGGGGTAAGCAGCTTGCTGGGGGTTGAGTGGGCACCTCCTTAAACTCTAGGCTGCTGTACACAATCCCATCGGCCCAATTAGGCAATGATATGATTCACTGTCGACCTCAGCTCTCTCTCTCTTGCCTGTCACTGCAGTTCTACCTCACTCTACAGTGGCCAGGAAAGCAGCCAAGAAGTGTTTCTCGAGGATACTTTTTCTTAATTAAAAGACTAATTGCTAAGACCCATCTTCAATATGGATATGTTGAGGTAGAAAGATAGCCATTTAGCAGAGATCTTTGGGGTGAGAAGATTCATCTTATATCTGGGCCACACCTTCTGCTGGCGGCCTATATAAAGGACGTGGAAGAAGGAAGCGTGCTCCCTTTACTTGCTTACTCTTGTTCTAGCTTGCATCTCCATTTGATTCCATTTGATTGGAGACTAATCCTTTGGGGTTCGAGGCATTCTGAAGACCAGCTGAGATATCTCACCTCCTGGGTTGAAGAATACCGAATATCTTCCAAAATTAATCTTGGCTTAATTTTGATGAAGGGATTTTAAGGCTCAATGAAATTTCAGTTCTCGATTACACTGTATAAAACTTAATTTTTCAAAACAGGGAGGTCAAAAGTATACAGTCATTGTGAGGCTAGATGGACCACAGAATTTAAATAAATGCCACACACA
>JADRCC010510630.1:0-10315 GCA_019843855.1 Hylomyscus alleni
AAATTGCGAAGCCTCCCCAGGTCTGAGGACTATGCAGTCAGCTTAAAGCGGGAGATACAGGTGATCAATACGAATCTTTGTATTTTTAATGGGAATCATTACTCAAAATATGTCACTGGCCAATCAATACAAAAGTTAAAACTCATCAATATTTAAATTTTTCCCATTGACATCTTATCATCCTGGCCAGGAAGGAGTTCAGCACATCGCAAAAATCCATTATTTAATCTTTTGAGTTTGCAGGGTTCAGAATTAAACACTGCTTGGCCGGTGGGTGTCAGTTAGCAGCCTGGACAGAGGCTGCAGCAGAGCCAATTTGGGAGGGGACAAAAGGACAAGCCATGGAGAAATCTGCACCATGCTCAAGCAGGCTGACACACCCTGGCTGTGGAACAGGCGGTCCTCTGTGATGTCCTCTGTGACATATTGGGTTGGCTGTCTTGGAGGTGTGAGATTCTGTGGAGGTGGCCCCTCTGTGGCCTTTGACACATTACCTGGCTTCAGACGAGAGCCCAGATTCCTCCAGGGGTTCTCTCAGGAGGCCTCCCAGGCTGGTTTCTTCCAGCCCTAAACTATGGTCCTGTTGACTCTCTCTGTCTGTGTGTGTGTGTGTGTCTCTGCCTCTGTCTCTGTCTCTGTCTTTCTCTCTCTGTCTCTCTCTCTGTCTCTCTCTCTCTGTCTCTGTCTCTCTCTGTCACTCTGTCTCTCTCTCTGTCTCTCTCTGTCTCTGTCTCTCTCTGTCACTCTGTCTCTCTCTCTGTCTCTCTCTGTCTCTGTCTCTCTCCCTCTGTCTCTGTCTCTCTCTGTGTCTCTCTGTCTCTCTCTGTCACTCTGTCTCTCTCTGTATCTCTCTCTGTCTCTCTCCCTCTGTCTCTGTCTCTCTGTCTCTCTCTCTGTCTCTCTCTGTCTCTCTCTGTCTCTCTCTGTCTCTCTCTCTCTGTGTCTCTCTCTGTCTCTCTGTCTCTCTCTGTCTCTCTCTCTGTCTCTCTCTCTCTCTTTCTACTATAAACATCACCACCACCCTCCCCAGACCTTGTTAACTCCTTCGTCTCCTTGGACCTCAGTTTCTCTTACTTTGTCTGAGAGATATTTCCTTACACAAGTATGGATGGGAGGGACGTGATCCCACGCTGATCTGGAGGGCAGGTTCTGCTCCATTGTATCATCTACTGGTCCATCCATTCCTGCATCCCCATCCCCAGGTTCTGCTCCATTGCATCATCTACTGGTCCATCCATTCCCTCATCCCCATCCCCCAATGTGGTGCCTGGGACACAAGAGTCTACATCAGATAGATGGATCCAGATCAGAAAGTGTTCCCAAAGCTGACTGGAAGAAGAGCAATTTGGGTGGGTCGGCCATAGCCTTGAGGACAGTGGTAAATACCCACTGCTAGCTCAATGGTCCCCATGGGTGGTCTAATGTGGGGGAAGGGGTGTTTGCATGGGAACACGGGGAGCTGGGGCAGAGGATGGAAGACACAGAGAAATTCTCCATTTCCTAAAAACTGGATTTGAGGAGAAGGCAGAGGGGGGGACAGAGGCAGGGTGTCACTAAGAGTAGGTTTCAGAGAATTCAGTATCCATCCTGTCTTCCTGACCTACTGCTCTTGGCTCCAGAAACAGTTATTTCATTAGAGCGTAAAAGCCTCTATTCTCTAAGAGTTCATCTCGAACCACTCACAATCTGGTGAGGAGGGCAGTAAATCTTCGCCTACAGCAATTCCATTCCTGCCCTATCGGCCTGAGTCCTATCTTGCCAACACACCATGCTTCATCGTGGAGATTCGGGAAGGAGACCCATGACCTGAAACTTCAGGAACCTATGTAATACACGCTGCTGACAGAACCTGAGAAATGGCTCAAAAATCCATTAGTGGACTGGCGAGATGGCTCAGCAGGAAGAGGTGTTTGCTGCCAAGGCTGACAGCCTGAGTTTGATCCCCGGGATCCATGTGGTAGGAGAAAGCCCTAGTCCCCCACAGCCATGGCCATGTACAGACTAAATAAATAAGCAAATAATTGTCTATTCATTAGGTGCCCTGACCTGCAGTGAAGTCTTGGCGAACACATCACCCTGACTTCGGAGTATGAACGCGGAGACAAGCATTGAAGAGGAGATTGTATTTAATCCTGTATTCTGTAGTGGCAAACAGAACATTCCAGAGAACTTGTTCCTAATGACAGAGGGGCCTTGTGTATGGCAGGAGGGTGTTGGGTAAGCGTCACAGAGCACATGGTAGGGGGCTTACACTGAAGAAGGTGTGGTGGTTTGAATATGCTTGGCCCAGGGAGTAGCACTATGTGGAGATGTGGCCTTGCTGGAGTAGGTATGACCTTGTTAGAGTAGGTGCGACCTTGGAGTGGTTTTGGCCTTGGAGTGGGTTTGGCCTTGGCAGAGTAGGTGTGGCTTTGTTGGAGTAGGTGTGGCCTTGTTGGAGTGGGTGTGTCACTGTGGGGGTGGGCTTTAAGACCCTCATCCTAGCCTGCCTGAATGCTGCCATGCTCCCACCTCGATGATAATGGACTGAACCTCTGAACCTGTAAGCCAGCCCCAACTAAATATTGTCCTTATGAGAGTTGCTTTGGTCATGGTGTCTGTTCACAGCAGTAAAACCCTAACTAAGACAGAAGAGAAATAGTTCAGAGAACAAAAGTGGGGATCCTCACAGTCAGAGTAGTGTGAACTGAGAAGTGGCCAGCGGGAGCCTCACAGTCACAATTCACAGTGTGAACTGAGAATGACTAGGTGCCCAAAAGGTGCCCAAAGACAGGACAGTCACTATGACCTGTGGCATCGTGCCCAGAGCCTACTGTGTATCTGAATGGCGTTTGTCTAGGACTGGGGGGACGGGGCAACTCGGTGGGCCAGCATGTGCTCAGCGGATCTTAAGGTTCACCTTGCACAATCTTATACATAAGATGCTATGGGGTGACCGGGATTGGACATCCTCGTGGCTCAAACCTAAAGACATGCCCCTGGGCTCAGGCTACACGGCTTTCCTGAGATATGGGCACAGACACATTGGCCTTACCCCTGCATATGGGCACAGCCACACTGGCCTCACCCCTACAAGACCTCCATTCATCATGCCAGCAAAAGTGCCCAGATGTGGAAACCAAGACGAACAGAGGAACAGAGACCAGGTGAGTAACACACAGGACTCCAGAGGCCTTGGGAACTAAAATGAGCTCTCTAACTGTGCATGGGGGTCCACAGGACACCCTCCTTAGGAGGGAATGAGGGAAAGTCACAGACACTGCCAATCACAGGGAGCTGCAGAGGCTCAGGAGCTGCTGGGCTGGGCTTGCAGACATTTGAGAATGAAGGCATAGCCACCCCTTTGACATTGTGACCCAATGATGTCACCTACAAAAATTAACACTCAAGTAACGGTGTGATCAAGTTACCAAAAAGAAAAGAAAAATCACACCAAAAGAAATCTCATGATGTTTTAAGCAAATTATTGGCCTGTGGTGGCGGTGGGGGAGAGGGAGTTTGGACAGCATTTATAGCTATCCATGGCCATATATACAGTCCCATGGGGCCCACAGGCTTCAGGTTAGACATATCTAGTAGAGCCCTGTGGGGTGGGCAGAATGTCCTTTGGAGTTAAATGTGCTCTAGGCAGACCTGCACCGTTACAGACTGGCTTTGGTTCTCAGGGAAGATGGGCTGGCTAAGCATAGAAGGGAGGCCCACAGAGCCACGACAGTGCCCAGCAGAAGAGGGAAGCAAAGACAGAGATGGCCAAGCTTCATCTTCAGCACCAGGGCAGAGCAGGCAGGTCTAGCTGCCTCACTCTTCAACATCAGCCCTGCAGCCATGCTCAGAAACCAAAGCCCCCACAGCAGGAAGACCCGGGGCGATTCCAGCAGATCCTCCCCAGACACTCCGAGAGCCTCCATGGATAGACGAGAAGTGACCGACCCCTGACCTCAGGAGTCCACATACAGAACCCTCATTCATGGCTGCTCTCAGAGCCTAGAAGCTCCATGGCGCTCCCAGAAATGACCCTCCAGAGCACCCCTGCCCTGATGGATGGTCCTCCCAAGCTCTCTCCCCAGGATAACCCAGGGAAGCCAAGTGAGGGGCCCCACTGAGAGGTAGCACCAGGAAGAGACAGAAAGACATGGGACTTTTCCCCCCCAAGCCTAGTTTCTCTCCCAGTCAGATGGAGGCAGAATGGCTCCCTACTCCAGGACGACCTGGCCACCTCCTTTTCTGCTACAGGTCATTCATGGAACACCAGCAACCAAGTGCAAGAGTCTCTCCTCTTGATCTCCTGCAGGCAGAACCCAAGGGCAAGCCCAGCAGGACTTCTGCACCCTCGCAGGCGAGTTACTGTGGGCCTGTGTTGGGTGTGTTTGCCTGTAGCCCTGAGAACTTGCCGATGCTTTTACTACAGGCCTCTTCTGCACGAGAATACCTGATCATTTGTTAGCAACCACAACATGCCACTACCTGGAACATCTAATTCCTGCCCAGGTTAGCACTTGATTTACCCGCCTGATTGCCCACACCACATTATGAGGAACTGTGGCTTATCTTCATGACTCTCAGTACCTGTGCGGTCTTTATGCTTTTTTTTACTTATTTCATCGCGTATATTTACTGTGCCTGAGCATTCCCACACAGCTTTCCATTGTACAGTGAGCAACCCCAGCCTAGCCCCAGCCTCTGATGACTTGGCTCTCTCCTGCTAGTCCCTTGTGGCCCTCTCCTGCTAGTCCCCCAGGTAAAAGAGAGCCACTGTGGTACCTCTCTGGTGACCCCTCTCAGTGGGGCCCTGGTGACTTGTAAGCCCTTCCCGTGGCTTCCATGGGATTTCCTGGGGAGAGAGCTCAGGGCAGGGATGCTCTGGAGAGTCATTTCTGGGAGTGCCATGGAGCTTCTGGGCTCAGAGAGCAGCCATGGATGAGGGTTCTGTATGTGGACTCCTGAGGTCAGGGGTCGGTCACCTGTTACTTCTCTATTCGCAATGGCTCCTCCACTTTCATGCCACATCCACACACGCGATCTTGTACATTTGTAAATCCTAGGCACCGCAAACGAGAGCAAGCACACCTGACTTTCTGAGGCCCCGTCCACCTATTTAGCATCACCTCCAGCTGCTCCCACTTTTATAACTCTACCCTTCACGACTGAAAATGTTCCCATGAGCATACACCATGCCACATCATTCTTTGCCCCTTGCCACGTCTTCAGACACCATAATGTAGCTCTTGCAAATGATTCTCAATAAGCACCAATGGGCAGGTCCCCTCTGGCATGTCGCTGTGGAGAGGTTTGGGTCAATACAGTAGTGTAGCTGGGTCATGTGGTGGATGTGCTCGTAATTTTCTGAGGAGCCCCTGGAGTGGCCAAACTAAGAGATATTCTCCTATCTCTTATATACACCAAGTCCACATTCCTTTCCACTTAAGCACAGTCTTGGGACAGCGCTGGGACAAAGTGGCATGTCTCAACAACAAAGAAAGACGGCAGCATCTTTGTTTCCCACTCTACGGAATTCCCCAGCCTCTGTACTTGATTCTCTTTGATTGTGGGCACCAGGACTGGAGAGACAGTGGGATGCTCCTCACCTGCTTCTGCACAGAACTGCTGACTTTGCCTGCCTGAGGTGGGAATGCGCAGAGAGCCCCGGCTCCCTCCCGCTCTCCTACAGCCACTTTCTTTAAAGGACAATTTCACAAAATATGTAATATTGTGTCTTATATGTTAATCAAAACCATGGCTCCGAGACTTTTAATTTCCCCCAGAGAACCCTGGAGTGGGTGGTTTTGTTCCACCAATGGAAGTAGCCTGGGCTCTGCAGTTTGTGGTGGGGAGATGCTGAGACCCCCCCCCCCCCCTGCTTTAATGCCCACCCCCTTGTTCTCAGGCCTCTCCTTGAACATGCACAGAGCACATGCTTTGAGCATGACAGAATGCATGCTTTGTTTCTGGCTGGCAGAACACCGCAAAAGTCACAGGACAGTGCTTTGTGACTTCTGTCTGCAAGGTCTTACCTGGAGTCCTCTCCCTTGCTGGATCTGGAGAATCCTGATAAAGGGAGCTAGATCCTCCCAGGAATGGAAAGTGAGAGGTTGGGAAGATGGAAGCGGCTCAGTAGGTAAGGTGCCTACCACATAAGCTAAGTCTTTCCCTAGCATCCTCATTAAAAAGAAAAGAAAGCTGAAGATGGTAGCATACGTTTGTATGCAATGGGGAGACAGAGACAGGAAGATCCCTGGGGCTCACTGGCCAGCCAACCTAACTTTCTGGGCAAGTTCCAGGCCAATGAGATACCCTGCGGCTCAGAAACAAGGTGAACAGCACCTGAGGATCAACATCAGAGGTTGTTCTCCAGCCTCTACATGTGCATACACATATGCACGTGGATTTGTGCGCATGCACGCGTGCGCACACACACACACACACACACACACACACACAGTGTGGGGAGGGAGATACAAACACAGAAGAACGGAGTCCTGCTGACAACTGTAAGAAATTTAACCAAGCAAGCCTAAACTGACCCTTCCTGGAAGCCCTGGAGTCCCCAGATGCGAATGCCCATGACCTAGCTGGGTCAGCCCTGGACTGCGGACCCAGATACTATGAGATGAGAAGTGGGATAATTATCACTTCTAAGGGTGTGATAATTATCACTCACCACAGATCAATCACTGTCAACAGTCTGGGTTTTGAACTCTTCTACCATCCCTGTGACCTTAGGTTAGTCAGTAGGTACCTTTAGACTTCTGCTCTCTGCACTGTAAATGTGTACCACGGGCTGCCTGGATTAAATCCACCTGTCAAAAAGAGTTGTCATTCTTTTTTTTTTTTTTTTTTTTTTACATATTTTACTTTAAAGTGTGTGCGTATGTATATATGTGTGTATGTATGTGTGTGTATGTATGTGTGTGTGCATGCATGTGTGTATGTGCATATGTGTGTGTATATATGTGTGTGTATATATGTGTGTGTATGTGTGTGTATGTATATGTGTGTATTATGTGTGTATATGTATGCGTGTGTGCATGCATGTGTGTATGTGTATGTGTGTGTATATATGTGTGTGCATATGTATGTGTGCACGCATATGTGTGTACATGCATGTGTGTGTGTTTATGCGTGTACAAGTGCCCATGGAGGCCAGACAATGGCATCAGGTCTCCTGAAGCTGGACTGCTGGAGCCGCTGCCTGGTGTGAGTGCTGGGAACCAAGCTTTTGTGGGGAGTACTTTCGTAGTTCACTTTGACTGACTTCTTGTTGTGATTACTCATGGATGAGTCTGCTGACATCTCTCTTTGTTTATAATTAAGATGTGCATTATACCCTGACAAGTTCCTCTGCTTACACATATGTCCTTGAGAGACTGTCCTACCCTAAAGGAAATGGCCTTAGTCAAACAGAAACTGTGTACCATAAACTCGCCATGTAAGCATTTGAGGTCATTGTTTATCTTCTTGGAATTGGCCATGCTTTCTGTTGCTTGCCTTTAAAAGACACTGAGAGAATACACTTGCTTGCTGGCATGGTATTGACCAGCAACCCTCCCATCTCTATCTCTTGCATCTTCTTTCTGCCTATCCTATAATCATCCTCACTCCTCAGTCCTGGTTCCCAGGTAGACTGACTGGCAGGCTCTGGCAAACGTCCGTCCTGCAGAACACTTCTAACCACTGAGCTAGCTCTCCGGCCCCTTTTCTTCTGTATTTATGCATGATATGCATGCATGTGTGTGCTTGCATGTTGGCATTCATGTGTATGCCAGTGTGCAGGCGTGTGCATGTGGAGGTCAGAGGTGGCTTTCCTGTGCCTTCCTCAATCACTCATCACCTGGTTCTTTGAGATGGGGTCTCCCACTGAGCCCAGCGCTCACCAGTTGGTTAGACTGACCGGTTAGTTAACTGTATGGATCTAGCCATCTCTACCTCCTCTGGTATTAGGGTTACAACATACATACACCACTCTCAGCTTTTCACATGAGTTCTGGAGACCCAAACCCAGACCCTCCTGGTTGCATGGCAAGCACATCACAGCTGTGCCATCTTCCCTGACCCCTATTTTTCTTTCTTATTAAGACAGTCTTTTAGCTTGCGCTGGCCCAGAACTTACAATGTTGCCTAGAGTAGCCTTGAAGTTTGTTCCTCCTGCCTCAGCTTCTGATGTTTGCTTTTGAAGTCTTACAACTTCACCTAGACAGTTAGTTCTAATCCTTGCTGACCAGTGGATAGCATTTAATGTGGTGACAGGGATACAATGTATCAAAGCACGGAGCCTGTTAGTCATATCTTCATCCTCATTGGGTTGTTGGACAAGTGTCCAAACACGGTATTTGAAACACTTCATATCCTTTGGGTTCCCGACTGGCCCCATTTCCCTTGTAACGCATTCTAGGATCTCCTTGATCCCCGAGGGCCATGCTTCCTGGAGCCCGCTCCATGGACCTGCTTGTGAATGTTGGTATATTCTCTCATCTCAGCCCCATGGAGGGCAGGACAGCTCTTTTTCTCGACATCCTTCTCTATGGGCCCAAGTTAGCAAAGGAAATTGTTGATGTAGCAGTTTTTAATGGGGGGCCCTGTGGGTAGGAAGTCTATACCCTTAATCTCACCTCTATGGAGCACCACAGGGGTACACACTAAAGACCATGCTTAGAAGAACCAAGAAAAGGTCACATTGGTAACTTTGTGTCACCTTAATCCTCAGCAGATCCCCAGGTGAGACAGGCTTTCAATCAGCAGCAGCTGTGTCTTTATTGTCCCTATGGTACATCAAATCCCTGCCCCCTCCCTGCAGGAATGCCAGTTTTCCTATTGTGGGGGTCCTCTGAGCCCCTAGCTTGTGCTATACATACACACAGCTGCCTGCTTCACCCCCTGAGGGTCCTCAGACAGACCCAGAGTGGTTGGATCACAGCGGCCTGTCTCCCCAGGACAAACATTTCCCCTGTACTTTGGGATCAATGGTTCGTCCACATTGATGCCCTAGGATGTACACTTCTTGGGACACAGTTAAAGATGGCTGGACACAATTAAAGATGGCCATCTTGATTCTGCTGATTGTTTTGAATTGGATGGGAGGCTGAGGTCCCCGGTTATCTGCATCTCTCTTCTGTTTGAAGCTCTGGCTTCTATGGGCTTCCCCAGCTTCTGCATTGAGCTAGTCTCAACCTGAGACCCCAGCAGACAGACAGAAAGGTGGGGTTCTCACGGCCTCACAGGAGCTTAGGACTGGTTTGAAGGGAGCTTGAGCCAATGGAGTCATTTTAATGAAAAGGATCAAGCGCTAACAAATCCTTGGAGGAAACAGAAGGCGTCTAATCCTTTAATTTCTGAAATTTGAACTGACATTAGGGGGTCCTTTAAGAGCTCTGTCAAATTAGGCAGTGCCTGAGCTCCAGACCCCAGGCTGCCTGTGAACCATGTGGGTATCCGGGAAATACAGGAGTTAGAAGTTACCGAGTTAGCAAACCGCTTCTCATTCCACACAGTGCTCTGCACCCCTGAACCCCAACACTCTACTTCTGAGCGTAAGTCTCAGCTCTTTGGAGTGTGCTCATCCACAGGCAAACACGCCCTGACGTGGCTCTTCGCTCTGTAGTCTGCACGGCAAGCTCCCTCAGGCTCCCTGCCCTTCCATCAAAGTCCCTGCCCAAGCCCCTGACACACATTCCCCACCTGTGCTGCTCAGTGCACATTTGCACAAGCAAGGGAAAGACTACCTACCTGACGCACGGGGACAGGACACTTGTAACAGCAAAGAACCTAAAGCCGTACATACAGACACAGTGAGAAATGGCTCTGACTCCAAATCCCTCTGTGAAGTCAAATAATAACCCATCAAAGCTGGAACAAAATGGCTGTCATCCCGGCACTGTCCCTTCCACAAGCCCCTGGTCCTGTCCCTACCCTTAAGTGACAGCATGTCCTCCCTCTTCTCCGGAGGTTGTTGCATCTGTCAGTGGAGATTAGAATGCGGGAAGCTTTGAGGTTGGAGCCACCCACATGAGTCAGCACGTGCTCCGGGCTTGAAGAACGCAGCCTTTGTGGGAAAGCAACCTGGCTGGCAGCGTTGATTGAACTACTCATCCAAAGCCCTCGTAGGTCCCGGGAGGGCTGAGGCTCAGAACAGAGAGCTCCTCTCGGAAAACAGAAGCTAAGAAGAGAGGCCCGGAGAGAAGGCTCAGTGGGTAAAAGCGTTGGATATGCAAACATGAGAGACTGAGCTTGGATTCAGAACTCTTGTAAAAAGCCAAGCTTGCTCCTGTATTTCCCCTTAACCCCAGCACTCTGGGAGGTGCAGACAGGATCACTGGGCTTG
>JADRCC010510648.1:0-10465 GCA_019843855.1 Hylomyscus alleni
TTCTATTTATGCATGTGCATATGTCTGGATGGATGTATGGTTCCATATAAGTGTATGCAGGTCCCCACAGAGACCAGAAGAGCTGGACACAGAACTCAGGTCCTCTGGAAGAGTAGCAAACATTGCTCTTAACTGCAGGTCTTCACTCCAGCCCAGAGCTTAGTAAAAGTTTTACAAATACAAACAGATGTCCTGGTGAACAGAAGATCGAGAAAATGAATTGCTCCAGGGGAGGCCCACCAAGAAACACTTTATAAGCTGTTGGGTGTGGAAGAGAACTCTGAAAACACATGAACTTGGTGTTATAACAGATATGGAAATACATAGCAAAAAAATAGGCTAGACATTTGGGAATTTCTCTGATCCAGAAACAAATACTGTCTTCTACTAGTAAAGACTTAGCTGGCATTCTAGAAATCCTTGCTGTGGTGACAAATGACTTTGAGGGAGAGAAAGGACATTAGACTATAGTTTCTCAGTGGGAAGATTTAGACAATAGAAGCTTTGGGAGCAAATAGAGACATTTTGGATAGACATGACTGGCTGGGACACTATTAACCATTAATACCTGTTAACGGGAGAGACCAGAGATGTGGTTAAACAGTGTTCCACACACAGGAGACGCCACTCAGAGATCTACTTCCCCTGAGGAGGTGAGGAGCCCTGCACTGAACTGTCTCGGTGCTTTGATGAAACGTGTGCTGGATTAAATTCACAGCACCGGGTACCTGCTTGACGATGAGGAAGCCATTGTCTGGGTGCAGCAAGACTCGAATGATGACTTTTACCAAAGACTGCATGCAGTACAGCTTCACCTCCACGCTACCCGAAAGCTCTCTTGTTCTCTCAGAAGCTGACTCACTTGGCAGCCATACCACTTGTTAGTGAAATGGGAAACCCTTTAGCAGTGTGACTGCCACTGACTTCAGGTGCTTGCCAAGTCGGGTCCTTTTTTTCAGGTTCTTTTCTTAGCATGAAATATGAACTCATAAGCATATGTAGCCTGGGAACTGGACCAATTTGAACCTAGGATTGAGAGCCAGAAGATGGTATAGAAGGAAAGGAGCAAATAGCTTCTTAAGAATAAACTATTCTCCATGAGAGGTAAAGTAATTTATCCAAGGAACTAGAATATCAATTAGCCATTTCATTTTAATCAGGCACTAGGTGATACGCTGCTTTGCCGAGATAATTCACCTCATCTGGTGAACCTCCCACTCCTTGACTACAGGATGTTAGTTCTACCTGGGACCAGGTCCAATATTAATAGTAGTTTTCAAGTGTACTCTCCTAGGCCCTATTCAGTGATTAAGAGGACACAGAATTCAAGGAAAGCTGAAGCACAATTTTGCCCAGGTTTTTCTTCTATTTTGTCTGATCCTCACCTCATGGAACAGTTACAACCAAGTACTCTGGAGCCTGGAGAAAAAAAGTAGTTTAAAGCTTTGAGGGAAATGGTTGTCTGGATTCAGCAACAGATCGAGCATCACCCAGTGGATGCAAGACAACCTTAGGAGCAAGTCAGAGTAGAAGTTTGCATTCAGACAAGAGAACCCACCTGCACTTGAAGGTCCTGGTTATTTTGTGGCATGCCTTTTGCTGCTTTAAAAGGACATGGTAAGTAGTACTGGTCTTGGGGAGTAGGAAGCTAGTACAAAGTTTGTATCAGTGCATTACTGAACACGCAAAGTGGCCTTGAACAAGAACTTACGGCTTGGTCCCTATAAATGGAGATGAATCTCCCACAAATGCTGCTTTCAACCCAGGTTTAGGGAACTGGTGAGTGGGGCATGGGTGGAAACCCCGGAGTAGAGAATGAAAGGTCTGCAGCAAATGGTCTCCAGCCCCCAGCTTCTGCCTGTCTGTGTAAACTGGGAAGTGGGACGGTGGTGACATCTGCCTTCCTGATGGCAGAATGGAGTGGACCTAAGGGGCCAGGGGTTCAGAGCCTCCTTACACTTTTCGCTGGTCATTATCACTAGGAAGAAGCTGGAATGGAGGCTGAACCAATGTGTCATGCTTAGAGGGCACAGACCTAGGGAATCTGGGCTGTTTATGATCCGTGATTACAGAGGTGGGACTTTCTGAGGGACTCATCTCACACTTGCCAGAGAAGAGCAAACCAAAGCCCCCGCTGTCTCTGCCCTGTCTGCAGCTCTCAGCTGCCATGTGGCTTTTCTATTCCAGAGCATAGCCGACAGGAAGCTGGCTTCATCAGTTCCCATGGCCCTTACCTAAGAGCTTTCTTCTTAAATGAAAACGCAGCCCCTCTGGCAGGTTGCACCACCCTAGCCCATGTTCAGGCTTCAGGATGGTGGGCCTCTATTATGAGGTTGAAGGCTTTGGTTGGTTATATTACGAAAGACGGGCTTTCTCAAGATAGTCTAGAGTTAAACAACAAAACAAAACAAAACAACAAACCCTCCATATGTAATGATGGTATTCCAGTGAAGCAGGGTCTTAATGGTGATAATAATAATAATTAATGGTGTAGCTAGAGAGCTGACAAATAACAGGGTACAGATGATCCCTTCTTGGCCTAAAAAAAGAAAGGTTTGTATGCCTTCAGAAAATTAAACAGATTCTCCCTGACAAGTTAAAAACTCAGCTGCTAGAGTCAGTTACTGGTTTCTGTTTTTCTCTGCAGAAAGAGAGAAGCCAGCACCCCAATGTCTAAGTCCTGTGTTGCTGCAGGAAGTGAAACAAGGCGCTTGGCCTCAGCCCTGGCCTTGGAGTTACTAACCATCTCTCACTTTCAAATGCAGTCCTACTAAACATTTTAAGTTCTTTCTTCGTTTATTCTCAATTTCACTACCAAAGCTTGACTCTTACTGTGTGTCCTTTAATGAAGACAGAACGATGCTCCATTAATAAGCAGTCTCTACCTGTTACCCTGTAAGTGATTCTGCATCCCCTCCAGTGAGGCCAGAGGAGTCAGCTTAGGAAGACCCAGAGCAAGCAAGGTCTTTGACGTGTGATAGGTCAAGAAAGGCATGGAAGTCTGAGTTTAACTTAAACACAGCCTCCTGCTTCTGTGGATTGCGCACGGCATAGCATAGAGAGTGGGGATCACTTAGTTGGCCTTCTGTGGAGGGGAGAAGCGGAGCAGGTCGCACCTCACTCTGAAGGATCATCACTGCATGGTTAAAATGGTGATGCTCTAAGGTCGCAGAGGTCCCGTAGAGCTGGGCCAGTGCAGAGTCACTCCTGAAAGAGAACAGAAGGCTGAGTAGGTGGGAACCTTCAGCTTATCAATTCCCACACCAGGTCTCTGCTTTTGGTGGTGAAGCATGAGCAAATGCATTCCAGTTAACTGAGTGTGGAGTTCATTCCTCTCTCAAGCAAAGTTTGCAAGAATTTTCTGTGTGTTCAGATGGATGCTATGGGTGATACACAATGAACAAGGCCCAGTCCTGGGCTTTGATGAATTTACAGAGTAGTGAGAGATCAGATGTGACCATGAGCAAATGAGCAAGAGTAAAACACGTAGCAACAGTACAGATCCCAAGTGCTCTGAGTGTGTGTGTGTGTTTGTGTGTATATATATGTGTGTGTATATACATGAGTGTGTATGTGTGTATGTATATGCACTTATGTGTGTTATAACTTTTGCTTCTTGATCCATTTAGGCTTCCTGAACTAAACCTTATAGATCTTCTGAGTTTGCACAGAAACTTTCTTATATCATATGTACTTGACTCTCCACTGGAAAAGACTTTGAGAATATTCTGCAGAGTCTTTGTTATTTACTCTACATACATTTAAACAACCCTTTGTTGGGTTTTCCTTAGCCACTCTCAGTGTAGAAGACTAGAAAATTCCTTGGACTTGAAGTCGCAGCTCTTCCTTCAGTAAGTAGCCTTGGGTGGTTACTAGACTTCAAGGCTCAGTTTCCTTGTCTTCAAAATCATGCTGGTACTGTCTGCCTCATCTGTTGTTTATGGGACTACAATAAAATGCCTTAGAGTGCCTGTCACAGTGCCAGGTAGGGAGTAGATAGGAGTCTACATTAATTATTAATAGATAATTAAAACACACACAGACATTTCCATTTTAAATGAACAAAAAGTTCACTGATGCCTAAGGGGGTTAATGTATTATCTATAAATTTCACTTATATAGAACAGCCTACTCCTCAACAATGCCACTTCAGTCAAGTATTTTAGAACGTTCCAACAGTTCATCTCCAAGTGTTTCTTTGGATTAGGATTTGGTCAGAGAGACCCAAGGAATCAAATAGCCATTCTAGGCCTCAGTTGAGGCTACATCTAGGTCCTGGGAGTCTTTGCTTGCTTATTGAAGTTTGCAGGCTTGAGAGTACAGTTTGGCTTTAACTTGCAAAGGCTGGAGATTGACAGCTTATGAGCCCGTCCTGCTGGCGAGAGAAGGAAAGGCTGCACATATACATAAGAACAATTTCCATCCCAAGCTGCCTTGTGCTGTAGTGTGAGGCAACCCAAGGCCACCATCAGTTTCAGGGCTACAGAGGACATACAATTCTTGGAGAGACTCAGAGCTACTGCAGACCAGGAGAAGCAGCAAGGTTAGATTGAGGAGAACTTATGATCTAGATGGTTGATCTAGACAGTGGGGTCTAGATTTTAGTCAGATGCATGCTATTTTCTGAAGTCTTGCCCAAGTTTATTACATCATCTGAGAAGCGGACAAAGTTCAGGCTAATCCTATGGATGGGTTAACATTTAAGGTCAGCTGTCGTTTGTCTTACATAGAATGCATGTCCATGACAAATACACACAACATGACTGACTCAGATGCTCAGCTTCCGTGTGCCTGTCATGGAGTAGGTGCTAAAAAATTACTTGCTCATGGTGTTGTGCAGAAAGATTATGGTTAAACCAGGAGGATGCCAGTAATGTATGTGTCAGCACATTTTATAATTATCACATTATTGCTAATAATAATCAGCAGCAGCAGCAAGTGCCTACCATGTCCTGAGGATCACACTAACTATTTAATGCCCAACTCTTTTGAGTCGTGATGGCAACTACAAAATAGGAATTATTTTCTCACTTTACTCCAAAGAAACAGAGGCTTAGAGAAGTGACTTGGCTCTTGTAAGATCAGACAGACATCTAGTACCAGGTCTAGTTTGAATCTAATTTGTAAGCTTCTCATTACAGCGGGAGAATGGGAAGTATAACACACACTTCTGATAGTTGATGCTCTATTTTTATGAAGCTGTTGGCCACCCATGAAAGGAGCTTGCAAAACACAATTCGGAATTCTACTAGCATAGCTGTTAACCACAGGCCCCAACCTCAACCCCAACCCCCTCGTTCATTTCTGTTAACTGGCTCGTTCTGGTACTCCTTGCTCATGGGTGTGAGTTGCTGGGAAGTGGAAGAACATCTTATCTCTTTTTATTCCTGTTGGTTTAGTGAACCCCATAAAAATTAAGCTAGCGAGATGTTCACATGCCACTTGTGCTTTCTTTGTTCAGGATGGATAAAGGGATGCTAGGACACTTTACACCAGACATCTGAGGCTTGCTTTGCTCTGCATTTCCTCCCCTTGTCCCTGTGGTTTCAGACTGGCTGTGTTCCAGCAGGATGACCAGGGTCTATTACTGGATTCTGTATTTGTTCCTTCCTAAAATTCCAGGTCTCATCCAGTATAGAAGATATGTAAATTTTGAAACCGAGTCATACCAATGTGGTTTCAGTGCAGGAAAACACTGGATTTCATTTATCCATCCACACATGCATGGATATATGTATGTACCCACCATTAATGTAACCAGCAAGCACCAATGACTGTTGTTTTGTCAGGTCTCTGAAACATGAGATACAGATGTGTAATTCCTGTATTCCACCTTCAGGAAGCTCACAGCCTCCTAGATCTATGTAGAATTCTTTCTCCAATCAGTCCTGAACTCAAACACTCAACTTCTTGCAGGCAAGAGGCCATCTTAGCATCCAGAGAATGTGCTGATACCAGCTGCAGTAAAGTCATTAAAGCAATGCTTCTATTTCACATGGACTCCTGGTGAGTCGCATATGACTGTATGCTGTTCCTATCAGTATTTCTAAGACTTTCAAGCCTCTCAGTGCGTTCTTTCCTGGCCAAGACTCATCAGGAATTCTGTCTGCCATGCTCTTAGGTCCTCACATACTGTGGATGCCCTAGGGTCACTGACAGCAAACTCCAGTTTAAATAAAACAGGAGATAAACATGATGGCAGAAGATAAATCTGTCAGGGCTTTGTCAATAAACATTCTGTAGACTATTACTTCTTTGAAATGCCAAAAGATATGATGGGCTGAAGGATAAAGGGTACCAATGTCAGATAACTTAGAGAAATGCTGGCTTTAAAAGCTCAAACTTATTGTAGGATTCCCCAGTGGCATCGATAAGTAAAAGACATGCACTGTGGTTCTACAGGGAGGGGCATGACATGCAGCCATGTAAGTCCTAATTGATCATAAAGCACTTACTAAACAGCTCATGTCTTTCATGTAATACATTTTATAAATATATACTCTCACCATCAGTCATAAGAGAAGACTGACTTTAATGCTGCATCTTATTTTGATAGTCTATGGTAAATATATCCATCATATGACTGGCTTTGGGCACATACCCCATAGCTGCAGAGAGATGATCATATACATTTATATGCATATGTGTGTATATACATGGTGTAGAGGAAGGAGAGGGGAAACAGGGTACTTTATAAATGTGAATATTCCTGATGTGCATCATTGCTTGGATCAACCCAAACACTGAAAGCTTTCATTTTTTGACTGACAGTACACAGAGGGGGAACGTATTGGAAGGTAAAAGGAACAACTCTGCTTCTACAGACATTCATTGCTTGGTGCAGACACCCCAAGTCCATGCATGCCCAAGTGCAGCTTCCACACATCCTCGAGATGCATATTCTTTGAGAAAAGAAAAGCTGATGGTGGTGTGCAGCCGTGGTTTCGAGGAGATTTTAAAAAGGCAAACTATGGAAGGTAATTAGGAAGCTGGGAATCGCTGGGAGGTGGTGCGGAGTGGGATTAGGCTGTCAGGGCAGATTAATGTGCCCCAGTATTTCACTTCTGGGACCTGGCCGAAAGCGACAAGATGGGTTTTCATTCCCAAGAAATGAGTGTAAGAGATTATGCTAGAAATGAATAGGAGGGATCTCCTAGGAGAATATACCACAAAGCTGGGCCGTGCTGATATTTAATCATCAGGGGCAGCTGTAATAGAGAGGGGGATGAGTGGGCAAGGCCGTCCCTGGAGGAAAGAGAGACGAGCAATTTCAGAGCACTGTGGTATCGGTGGCCTCACTACCTATTGATCATTCATGGCACGCTCTCTAATACTTAAAAATTAAGGGTAAAATATGAAAATGCGAAGGTTCACTTATCAGAAAGGCTAAGAGTATAAATCAAGTTGTGCTCTAACTAAAGTCATACTTTTTTATTGTAGAGGCATTTTGCACTTTATATAGTAATTTGTCCCTTGCTAAAAGTCTCCTGTGTGTGTGTGTGTGTGTTTTTTAAAACAGTCTTACAGATGACAAAAAGGTAGCCTGCGCTTCGCCACATAATAGCTGCGGCATGTAAGTTCTGTTGCCAAAATCTTCTGAAAGGCTGGGATTAGGCTGTGAAAAGTTTAAGAGATGGGTTTGTCTGCCACCTGTCCTACTTCTCCCAGAATGCCTAGCACAAGACCTTGAACCCAGAAAACGTTCCATTATTGAAGAATGGAAGAGGACTAAAGGTTACGGATTTCCTCCTATGGCTTTTAAACAATGGTACACTAATGGGAGAAATCTTATTCTAATCTCTAAACAGTCATGTCGAAAGTCTCTTCTGACCTTCACTCACAAATGGAATCTTCACACCGGCAATAAGTGTTGAAAATCAAAGTTTAACTTCATTGGGTAGTAGCAGGACCAATGGACAGCTACAAGCTGGGAAACTGGGTGCAAGAGAATAACTTGGTTTGAGGAGACACTGTGTGCCATCTTAGAGCTTGTAGAGTTGACAGTGGGACTGGAGGATACAAAAGAGCCTAGTGACAATGACGCATTATTCACCAATACCTGTGAAAGTTGTTCAGCCCTGGACAACTGACCTGAGACTTTGGGACATTTGTTTCTATTTTTACAAGATTACAACATTGAAAGATATGAAAGGTTTAACAGCTCCACAATTGTCACAGGCCTACCTTTTGAGTTGCTGGATGTCAGGATATTTTTTGGTTTTCTAAAGCTTATCTGGCAAGATGGTCAATGCTAAGTATCAATAGTCCAAGAGGGATGTCACGAAGTCAGAGGAAACATGGATGCAAAGGTTAAAGAGTGGCTTTTGGAACTGGAGAACCCAGATCCAATTGCCACAGCACCACATTTTTGGAGGAGTTTGGACAAGCTGCAAAGTGGAGACAGAGCTATCTACAGAATTGTGGGCGAGGGCTTAGCAGGGTTAACAGTTACAGTGCCATTTTCCTTGTCTCAGGGACTGGTATTTGCAAGAAACAAAAAATAAAGAACAATGGGCTTTGTCAGGAAAAGGCTTATTTAAGTGACACAGGAACCCTGACTCCATCAGAAGAACAGCTGAGTACCCCAGTTAGGAAAAGCCGTGGGGAGAAGCAGGGTTGGAGTCTGATTTTTAAAAATGTTCTCTACGTTTACATGCCGCCTTTTGGCTTCCCTCTCACTGTCATCTTCCTCCCCGACTCCTTTCTATAGACTGGCCTTCTTGCTTCTCTCATCCACTTGGTATGTAGTCATCATAGCTTCTCCCAGCAGCAGCCCCAAGCTTGCAGGGAGCCGCAGCTCAGTTCTCTACAGCTAAACGATGCAATGCGTGAGCATGCTCAGCAATATCTCACTGGTCTAATAAAAATTAGGCACGAACTCTTGGTCTGATCTGCTGAGGGGCAAATGTTGAGAAGAACTCCCCATTCGGTGTGATGCACTGACTAGCTGCAAGGGTCAGAGTTACGCAGGGATGCTGTGCCTTTGTGCCCGCCACTCTTCAAAAGAGCACACGGGGACTTTACTCTTGGTTTGCAGACACACTGGTTAGCTCTTCTTTTTGCATCAGTGGTAACATGGTAACTGCCTGGGAAGAGGGTCCTACAGGGAAATTCACTGACAGAATATCATTGACATGGAAAAGAGGAATTTTTGAAAAAAAAATAAGGAAATTCAAATAAACTTTAAGTAAGGAACTGTCAAAAAGGAGCACATGGTGTCCACAGTAACAGGCGTCAAGCCGTTGTCACCTCATCAAACCTATGTATTTAAAGGCTGTGGTTCACCATCTGCATCTGTAAAGGACACATTTATTTAAAAATCAAGAAACTCTATTGAGAAGATATATTAAAATACAATTCATCCAGTTCTGATTCACTCTTTCAGCAAACATTTCCTGTGTGTTTATTATGTTCCTGCATTGCTGGGTTACAGGTCTTAAAGACGAAGAGGGCACACATCTGAATCAAAATGGAGCAAGGTGCATGCTTTTGAAAGGACATTGTTAGGGTACTGTGAAGGCAAGACACACTACCAAGGGGAGAGTGCACTGGGTGTAATGTGTGCAGAGAAGCTGTGGGGAGAGGAGCAGAAGGCACCAGAAAGCCAGGAACCAGTAGGGCCTCACTGAGAGCAAGTCCCTTCTAGGGAAGTCAGTGCTAAGTCAGAGAGATGAGCCGGGGTCTGATTTAAAGGAGCCTTAAGAGGTCAAACTAAGGAATATGAACATCTAAAATTCACAGGAGGCCCGAGGACGAAGCAGGAGTGTGTTATGAATACTTTTGTGCACAAGAAGGGGTTTTTCAGATCACCAAGAAGGCACGAGGAGAGCTGGGCTTTCTGTTGGAACATCGGAAGAGATCCAAGTAAGCACAGGTTGCTCCAAGACTCCAGAAGAGAGGCTGGCTCTCATGAGATGCCACTGAGGCTGCCAAATGACTCATATATTCCCTGGGATAGAGACTAAGAGAAAGAGGGATACAGATGAAGGGGAAAGACTAAGAACTGGTGGATTTGGGGTCTTCAAGTAGGAGGCTCTTCCCACAGTTGGTAGAAGCATCTGGAGATAAGCACCATGTGAATTATGGCTCTGAGTAGGGATTAGCTTCAGAGATGGGAAAGACCAGCATTTTCACTGAGATAAGAGGGAAAAAGGGAAGGACCGGGAGGGATAGACAAGTGTGGGTGGCAGGGGAGGAAGCAGAGCGAGTTCTCGATTGATGGCCTCAATTTTCTCAGTGAAGTAGGAGGCAAGGTGATCTGTAGAGTGGTGTGGGGAAGCAGTAGAGCTTGGTCAGAGAGAACACCAGGGGTACGTAACTGCTGAGAGCAGGCTGAGCTGGTGGAGTCCTGAGCATGCTGCTGGGTTGAGAAGATGTATATCTGTTGTGTCTCAAGCTCGAATAGCTGTGATATTTTTTCCCCAGGGCTTTGACAAATCCGGACAGGGCAGCAGGAAATTGAATC
>JADRCC010510650.1:0-23109 GCA_019843855.1 Hylomyscus alleni
GAATGTGTGGCATTAACATTCCTTGAGAGTCTTGAGGAGTTCCCATGACTCTAAGCATTTCATGTTGAAGAAGAGAAATCCCTTCCTTGTCTGTGCCTTGGTTTCTTTGCAAGAGAGCTCCCTGGTCAGCTTCCTTTACAACACTGAGCTTCTTACCTTCCTCATAGATGTCACAAAGTGACTTTAGTTGTGACAGCTTGGTTTAGACAATGATGGGTCCCTGATAATGAACCAGAGAATCGTGAGAAACCTATTCAAGGAGCATTTCTATAAAACTTAGAGAATTGCAATGATGACAACAGTGGGTACTTCAGGGAGACAAGCCTGAGTTTGTGATGAATTAAAAATATACAGCCCTCAGTATGCCCAAAGCTTCATGTCTGAGTTCTGTATCTGTAGAGTCAATCAACTACATTGAAAAGACAAACACTGCATGCGTGCTGAGCATGCAGTCACGGTTGTGATGCAGTGTTTTAGCAGTGTTTCCATGTTCTTAGGCAGGATCACTCATCCAGAGGTGACTGGAGTGTGCAGGAGCCTATGCATGGGTTCTGTAAAAGTTTTGCTCTAGAGCCTGGGTTGTTTATGAGTTTGGGTATATATGGATGATTTAGAACCAAATCTCCCTGGATACAGAGGAATGACAATATTTGGGCCTTGTCCTCAATTCTTGGCACTCAGTTCCTAGAACTCCTTTAATATTCTAAATAGCCAAGGGAACGTTTGTTCCTCTAGTTCAGTGGTTCTCAATCTTCCTAATGCTGTGACCCTTTAATAGATTTCCTCATGTTGTGGTGACCACCAACCATAAAGTTATTCATTGCTATTTCATGGCTCTAATTTTGCTACTGTTATGAACTGTAAGGTAAATATCTGTGTTTTCTGACTGTCTTAGATAACATCTATGAAAAGGTCATTTGGTTCCCTAAGGAGTCACAATCTATAAGTTGAGATTGCACTTGTTGGTCTCTGATTAGTTTATGACTTTAAGATCCTAAATACTTTGGGATGTTCTAGGTGTTAAGACCATCTTTTTTGATATTTAATGACTCATAGTGAATGACAAAGTACTTTTACCAATTCTTTGAGAAATTCATACAATTTATGTAGTCCACACTCACTCCCTTCTCCAATTCCAAGATCCATCCTCCAGAAAATGGTTTTGTTGACATTATTCCACCACCTTTGGCTTTTACAACTGTTCAGCCTCTGATCCTTGGGGTGTGAGATAGATGTTCCATTTAGGGCTGAGTAATCCACATGCTCTTATATTTTTGTACCTCCACTAGTTGTGTATGGTAGTTGGGTCTCTATGTTAATCGCCAACACTGAAAGATAAGTTTCTCTGATAATGGCTAAGAGATGCACAAATGGTTATGGCAACAAATCATTAGGAGTCATTTTAATCTGAGTCTCTTTAAGAGGATAATAGTATTAGGTTCTCCTCTCGGGACCTATGACCCATCTAGCCATAGGTTCTTGACCCCTTTAACAGTGATAGTTATAGGTTCTGTTTCAGAGAGTAGACCATAGATCTGATCAGAAAGTAGATGATTACTCCTGGAACAGTATTGCCAATGTGGTACCAGTGGAAATATCTTGCCAGTTAGACACTCTTGTAGCTTACACACAGCTGATAGGTGACATAGTATATTCAAAACTAGAGACTTGTCACCAGAAAAAAAAAAATCAAGTCTTGAATAGACTGATGCAATTATAAGACCTACTTCCTATCTTCTGGGGAAGGATGAGAGGTTGGAGACTGAGTCAAAGGATCATGACCATGTAACCAAACATCTACCACCTCCAACGACAACAGCAGCCAACTCCATGTGAAGTGTTCTAAGAGCTTCAGAGGGTTCAACAAGAGGGTAAACAAGAGGGATCAGACAGTAGGTGCTCCACACCCCTCCCTATGTCTGGCCCCTGAGCACTTCTCTACCCAGAGGCTCCTGAATCAGATTCTGTATGATGGTTGTATAATGTAGTAAATGGACAGTTTTCAGTGGTTCTGAGGAAGGAGTCCTGGTAACATCTGATGTAAATCTTGATTGTCATAACAATAGTCAGGTCGCAGTATGCATTTGTGACTGTTATATACACTGCAAGAAGTCTTCTGGGAGAACTAGCCTCTAGCCAGTAAGAGCCAATGCTGCCTCATTAAGCACCAAAAAGTACATTGAATTTTAGGACTCACAGATGGGGTTCATTGGGAATTGAGGAACTGGTAAGTGTCTGGATGTAAAGCACATCACACATTTGGTGTCAGGAGTGTCCTGTAGGTTGTAAGGGGGAAAAGAACTTGTTTTGTGCGTTTTAGGAAAGGTAGAGAAGATGGGATGCAGTGGCGATACCTGCCTAGCATCAGTTGACCCACATTCCCTCAGATTTATGGGTCAGCTGCAGTTAAAGTATAAAAGATAAAAATCACAATAGAATTTCAGGATATTTTTCCTAAGGAAAAGGTATTGTTTCTGAACACAATATTTGTGTGCTTTATTATTTTTAAAGAGTGTTCTTTATATTCTGTTCCTATACACTTTGTATCTCCAGAAAACATTTGCATATTACTTGACAATGTTTGTTGCAGTAAAATATTGCTATCCTATAAAAACAGTATAAATACTATGCAATTAAATCCAATCTTTTATGTACCCGTCAATCCCCTCTATTTAAAAAAAAATTAGAAAAAGATAGTATTTTTATCTGTTGTCATATTGGCTTTGGAATTATGTAAGTTTCATTGAATCTAATTCCTATTGGGTTATTTCTCTTGGGCCGACAACAGTATCAGAAAGACATGGAGTGGGACCAATTCTTTTCTTGATCAGCCTAAATCCCTGTGTGCTGTGTGTCTCCAGGCTGCCCTCTCTAAGACCTTTGAGAAAAAAATGACAAGTAATGGGAAAGAAGTGTCACAATCTATGCCCAGCTGGTCTGGATTATCTACCCTGAGGTGTATCCGCCGGCTGCCCCTGTATCCCATTATAAATCATCTCCCTGCTGAACATCAGCCCAGACCGAGGGCTGATTCATTGACTGAGTGTTGCTACCTGGCCGCAGAAGAAGTCTATATCTCGGTCCTGTAATAGTCATCATATTCGAAGAAGCCTTACATTTTTGAATAGTTACATAGTGTCCTCCACGGAAGAAAGAGGAAGTCTGGAGTTGGTTTCCGGTGGCAAGCAGGGAGCTGTTCCCCCTCTTTGACATTAGCAAGGTTTGTCAGCTTGTTAATCTTTAAGGGGATTTGGGGTTGAAATTTTTGGAGGGTGGAGTTTGAGGTGAACAGGGTAGTTAAAACTCTTCAGTATGGTTCAAGGGAATAAAATAGATGCCCATGTTTTTTATGGCCATGATTCCCGCTTGGCCTTGGGTTTCAACTCCTAAGTTTATGGGAAAGGAAAACCACAAGTTATTGGCTAGTGTTCACACTATAATAATAGCCTCTGCCATTTCCTTGATGATATTCAAGTCTGTTTCCATAGTTCTGAAGTAGGAGAAGCAATCAATAACTGTAATATAAATCACACGTGGATGAACATTCAGAAGTTACAGTCTCGGCCTCCATGAGGCCAGTGTTAATTGACAGGTTTATCCAGGACACTTTTCTTTTTCGTTATTTCTCTACCAGCTACTCCTTAGGAGGCAAGTAGTTGAAAAGCACTCTTCTGATAAATCTGTTTTACTCGAAAAACTCATATTTGGGATGAGAAGCTAAACAGGAAAGAGGGACAAGCTTTGCCGCAGAGACCTGGCTTTCCTCTGTCTTAGCAATTAGCCTCTGACAAACACATATTTGCCTGAAACAGACATGATTGGGAAGTGCTGCATCTGGTGACCATCCACAGCTTCCCCAGCACTGGGACAATGACCCTGCTATGTCTGATACTAGGCAGCAGAGATTAAAAAAAGACTGACAACAGCCTTCAGAGAGGTTGGGCTCCCTGGGGTGAAGAGAATCTGCTCAGAAATGATTCTTGGATTTTTTGTTCTTTTATTTCTTTTTAATTGAAAAATGTTTTTCATAGAATATATTTTGATTATGTTTTCCTCCTGCCACAATTCCCTCCAAGATCTCCACTCTCTCTCCCTAGTCATCCAACTTTATGTCTTGTCCCCTCTCTTTCAGAAAACAAACAAACAAGAATAACAAAACAACAACAACAAAAACAAGGAATACACCAAAACCACAAAATCAAAACTCAAGTAAAAGAACAATAAGAAAGAAAAAAATCCCAAACAAAGCAAAATGAAACAGAAAGTTCACAGAAATATTATTGAGTTCATTTGCATTGACTAACTACAACTACCCTTAGCATGGTATATGCCCTGAAGTGAGATACCATTGAAAAAAAAAAAAAAAAGATGTGATTTCTTTCCTTTTGCCAGCAGGTTTCAGTTATAGATAGCTTCTTGAGGAGAGGTGGAACTCCACATCCACGTGCCCTTCTCGGTGCTAGAATCTTTGTAGGCCTGCCTGTGCATGTTGCCAGTCTCTGTGAGTTCCTATGTGTGTCTGTCCTGTGTATCTGGAAGACACTGTTTCCTTCAGGTCATCCATCACCTCTGACTTCTTACAGTTTTTCTGCCTCTTCTTCCACAGACCTAAGCCTTGAGCGGAGGGATTTGGTGGCAATGTCCCATAGAGGACTGAGTGCTCTAAAGTCGCTCACTCTCTGCACACTATCCAGTTGTGAGTCACAATGCTAGTTCCCACTTACTGCAAGAAGAAACATCTCTGATGAGAGTTGAGCAAAGCACTTTTCTACAGGTATCGTAGAATGTCACCAGGAGTAATTTAACTGCTAAGTTTGTTTTTTTTTTTTTTTAGCAGAATAATAATAATGGGTTTGCCCCTAGTCCTATCTCAGATTCGTGACCACGTTAACAGTTTCAGGTATTGATTTCATCTCATGGTGTGGACCTTCAATCCAACTAGAAAGTGATTGGTCACTTCCACATTTGTGCCACTAATGCAACACAAAATCTTGTAAATAAGTCACTGTTGAAGATCACAAGTTTTGTAGGTGAAAAATATTGATGATTTCCTTCGTCCTCTGGTAGCATGCAGAGTACTTTCCAGCACTGTACTGACTGGTTTTGTGTGTCAACTTGACACAAGCTAGAGTTACCACAGAGAAAGGAGTCTCCCTTGAGGAAATGTTTTCCTGAGATCCAGCTGTAAGGCATTTCCTTAATTAGTGATTAAGGGGCAGGGGGATGGCCCAGACCATTGTGGGTGGTGCCATTCTGGACTGGTAGTCCTGGGTTCTATAAGAAAGCAAGCTGAGCAAGCCAGGGGAAGCAAGCCAGTAAGTAGCACGCCTCCATGCTCTCTGCATCAGTTCCTGCCTCCAAGTTCCTGCCCTGTGTGAGTTCCAATCCCAACTTTCTTTGGTAATGAACAGCAGCGTGGAAGTGTAAGCTGAATAAACCCTTTCTTCCCCAACTTGCTTCTTGGTCATGATGTTGTGTGCAGGAATACAAACCCGAAGACATGCACCAAGGATGCTAAGTCCATAAGAGTGAAGCTGCTAGTTAGCTACCATCTTGGATTCTCTGTGTTCAATTACACGGGCAAGCGTTGACTTCAGCAATAGGGCCTTTCCTTCAAGTTGTAGACAGCCACCAATAGCTTTGGCAATACACTGTAATGGTTGAGGGTGTCCTTGGTGCTCCTTTGGCCAACAACTTAACAAGCTGTAACCTGCTCTTGGCACTCGAGGTTTTATTTGGTGGCATGAAATGTCTAGTTGGGACATTGTCTCTTCTGCTATTTGATGACTCTATTTAGAATCCTTTTATATGTGCTTATATTTTAGGACGCTTCTACAGTAGTAGGCTTCTATATGGCTTTCTAATGGCCTTTACTGTTAGCTGTTTCTCCCTATAGTCTCTGAGTTTACTTTCCTCTCCCATCTCCCTCAGATTTAGTCCTCCTATTCTACTTTCATCATTGCCATGTCACAGTAGTATGTTCTATTTTCTCCTCTCTAGTACCTTATTACATACCTAACCCATATGGCTATTTGAACTGTAGCAAACATATTGAATGCCTAAAAGCCAACATCCACATACAAATTAAACTTCCCTCATTACATTCATTTACATTTGAATTTCATGATTTCATTTCTCAATAATATTTTATTATTGTATCGTTCTATACATGTACCACATTTTCTTTATTCATTCTTCTATTGACAGACTTCTAAGCAGTTTCTGCTTTCTAGCTATTATGAATACAACAACACTGATCATGGTTGAGCTAGTGTCTCTGTAGTAGGATGTAGAATCCTTGGGGTATATGCCCAAGAGTAATATAAGCTTGATCTTGAGATAAATGAATACCCAGTTTCTGGAGGCACAGTCCCATTGATTTCCATAGTGGTTGTGGTGGTTTGAATAAGAATGGCCCCCCATAAGCTCATGCATTTGAATGTTTATTCACCATGGAATGACAATATTTGAAAAAGATTAGAGTGTGGCTTGTTGGAAGAAGTCTCATTGTGGGTGGGCTTTGACATTTCAAAGCCCATGCTAGGCTCAGGGTCTCAGAGTCTCAAGGTATCTGTCTCTGTCTCTGTCTCTGTTTCTGTCTCTGTCTGTCTCTCTCTCACTGGATAAGGATGTAGCTCTCAGCTACTGTTCCAACACCTGCCTGCATGCCACCAAGTACTCTTCCATGATGATGATGGGCTTAACCTCTGAAACTGAAGGCCCCCAATGAATTGCTTTCTCTCACAATAGTTGCCTTGCTCATAATGTCTCTTCATATCAATAGAGCAATGACTAAGACAGCGCTCCACATCCTCCACAGCATGAGCTATCATTTGTTTTATTGATCTTGACCATCCTGACTGGTGTAAAATGAAATCTAAAAGTAGTTTTGATTTGCATTTCCCTGATGTTCAACTAACCATGTTAAACATTTCTTTAAGGCTGTCTCAGCCATTTATGTCTCATCTTTTGAGAATTCGCTACTTGGCTTGTGCACCATTTTTAACTGAATTATTTGTTTTGTTGATGGTGATTTTTTTTTAAAGTTCTTTATATGTTTTAGATCCTGCCTATCAGCTCTTTTCCCATTTAGTAGCCTCCCGCTTTGCTGAATGATGGTGGCTTTGGCAGAACAGACGCTTTGCAGTTTCACAAGGTCCCATTTAATAATTGATGTTTTTAGTATTTCGACTATCAATGTCTGTTCAGAATGGCCTTTTCTGTAACAACAGGCTTGAGCTTATTCCCCACTTTCATGTCTGTCAGACTCAGAATATCTGGTTATGTTGAGGGTATGCTTCCTAATGGGATGCCGTTTAAGCCCTACTTCATGATCATTTGGACACTCAGTAGACAAGATTCTCCCATGAGAGGCTAGAGGGGAAACTGAATTTTATTTGTAATTTACATGTAAGCTAGAATCACTGTGTGTAGAACTCTCTAGTCATTCGCTTTCAATATAGGAGCTGCGAAGAAGTGGATTCAGTGCTTTAAAGCCAAAAATTTGAGAATCAGCTACGAAATGACCCTTTGCAGTGTTTTGCCCCTTCTTGCCTGGGACAGTGGCTGTCAGCTGTCACATGGGGTGAATTTCTAGCAGAAGCCTTTCTGCATCTGTTCACAGATGTTCCTATGAGCTAAGAAATACGTCATTCTATTATTGTATAGAACATGATAATGTATGAACAGAAATTGGAATCATGAGGAAGAACTGGCCTTTCATTTTGTAGCTGTAACTAATATTAATTTTAGAAAATAGCCAGTCTTATGAAGGCTGTCTCACACATATAAAAACTGCCCACAAGTTAATTTTAAATTTTACCATTGCAGATAAGCACCAGCATTTATCAAAATGGCCAACCTGTGCTGAAACCCAGCACAGAAGAATATTCAAGAGCACTGGTTATAGGCCCTTACTCCTGAACAATTCTGAGGAGTTAAGGTTTATCCAGCTTTTGTGAAAATGTCCTACAATTTTAATGAGGTGCAGCTGACTTAAAGCTATTGAGGAGTATTTTTCTCCTTCAAATAACTCTAGCAGAGAGGCAGGGAGGGACAATAGAATATGTGGCATATGTTTAATCAGACCTATGTTGACATCTTTATTCTGTCCTATATTTTGGAGAAAAATACCCCATATCTTCACATGCAGTATGTACTCATTGATAAAATGAAAAAATAATATCTGTCCAGCCTACTTTCTATTACTACTAAATGGACAAAAAGCACAAAACTGAGCCTGTACTCTTGCCTCTTTTAGTTAACATTGCATAAATCATTATGAAAGCGGGGAAAATAATTTACAGTATTTTAAAAGGCAACTGGTTAGCATTTTGATATCTGCAAGAGTTGGGTGGTCTGGGTTAATAAAAGAACTCCAGCTTTCATAAAGTTCAAGGCATTTGGAAGTAGACAGAAAATCCACATTTGTAACTTAAGACCCAAGAAAATGGAAAATATAACAAAGCAATCAACCTACACTCAAGTTCCATGTGTCTCTGAATAGAAGAAAAAGAGATTGTAATGTATGGGACATGAATTGAAGGGTCTTGGACCACATCAGCATCTACTTTGACTTATAGACTCATTGACATCACAATTACCAAAAGGCTTGAATGAATCACATCTAAGTTGCTGACAGGAATCCCATCAATGTCCTAGCTGAAATGATTAGTATTACAGCCACAACCATGCTGAGAAAGCAACGTCACCACATAGTATAATAAACAGCATCCTTAAGTGGCAGAAAGAGTTGTCTAGACAATAAAAGAATTCTGTATCTCTGGCCATCAGCATGTCCTACTGAAACTCATAAAAGTTACTCAGCTTAGCATCTTCCTTAGAGAAGAGGCCACATAGCATGAGAAGTCAGAATTTAACACCCGAATCTAGAAATAACACTTTCAGCACTTGATATTTATACACTTGCTATATTGGAGAAAAATTGGCGTTCTGGAGTAACCACGATAAATTTACATTTCAATGTAATTAAATATTTAATTTAGATTTGCTCTTTTGACTATCTTATATATTTTGGAACCTTCAAGTGCACTTGAACATTTTTGTAGTCATAGTTATGTTTTCTAGCTGTATAAGGATGGTTTTCTTTGTAAACAGAGCATCAAACATACCTAATTTCCTCAGTCAGAATTCATTAAGGAATTATGCTTTTTAAGTTTATAACTTGGGATCCCAAATCAAAAGATTTGTAAGACTGAATGAAGAGAATTGCTGTGGATAAGTAGAGTAATTAGCTTGTAAGTGAAATATGGACACATAAGAATGGAGGGGCTTCTGACTTAGCACAGGGATGTTACTGTAGAGATGTGGCAACATGCGAAAAGATGTCGGCAGTTAACTTTGAAAAGCTTAACAGCTGTACTCGAGAAAATTATTCTGTCAACTCAGTGAGCTGGACACATGTGACAGTGAAATCTACCTTCAAGTTTCTATCATCATCCTCCTATTGTGCTGCTTCTGTGGATGAGTTCCTAATCCATTCACAGTTCTAATCATAAATAGTTCAATAGCTTTACTTTACTCCCTCCAATAAAGAACTCGGCCCTGTCTGAAGCACTCTAGTCTTCAGTAATTTTATCACCCCAATTCCATTTGTGTCAAAAGCTTGTGCTAAGGCATCCCAGTTATAAACTTAGTCATTTGTGTAACAGTGTGAGGTTTGACTATGAGGTATGTCACCTCTATGAAAGAGGCAATGTCATTGGAAAAATGCTTGATAGAGGGAGAAGTTTGGCCCCTTCTAGGCCACTCCATCATACTCCATGTGAATTCATAGAATTCTATCTTCTAAAAAATGATGTTCAAGTCACTATCTTGGAAGTAGACAGTGCTTTGTCTCTATATTCTTCTAAAAACCTAAGGCATATACTAAATTCTCTCTTCAGCCCCATAAATAAAGACTCAAGTCTTCAACTACCTTTATTGGACAACTGTGCTGAGACGGCAATTTTTTATCTGCAAAGAAGCAAAAAAGGAGGAGCAGGACAGTGACCCCACCCCACACCCCTTCCTATTTTCTCCTAAGCAGTTTTCCCTGATGGTGTCCTTGATGGTGTCTTGCCATGAAGCTCTGGCTAGCTTTAAACACACTATGTAGCCCAGGCTATTCTCAAACTTCTGTGATTGTCCTACCCCAGCCTCTCAAGGGCTGTGCATGCAAGAATGCACTATAACACCTGACTCTTTTATAGTCTTTTGGTTGCTTCTTCATCTTGATATTCATCGTGTCTGTGCTTTCATTTGGGGAATCTGAGCTTATGATTCTCATTTAAATAGTGTGTTATGCAGCCATTATAGAATGTTTTGCCCTGGTAATGCACCCTTGGATGATGTTTTCTGAACGACTCTAGTGTCATTAGGAATCGTCTCCCAAGGGAAGAAGGTTGTGTACTTATGGATTGTCTGAAGTGCGGATTGTCTGAGATGGAAACTGATAACTACGTTTTTTTTCCTTTAAAATCAAAGGAGCGAGTGATTTTTGGCTCTGTCCATACACAGACACTTAGGAGAAATCCAGGACAAAGAAAAAGATGAACAAATGATCAATCTGAGCAAGGCCTTGAGATGGCCCATGGGGTGTTCCAATGTGTGATGATGGAAAATGTATTTTCTATAAAACAGGTATGCTGTCATTCACTCTGTCTCACAATCTACAATCTAATTCTCAAGTTTGTTTGACAAAAACAAAACAGAACAGAGCCCATATCTTTGATATTTGTACATTTTACTCATGAATATAATAAATTAAACTATACATAGGCTACATAGGGTTTTGACCGAGAAAGCACGGAGACATCCACTTCAGTCTTTCCAAGTCTATTGAGATGTAATGACTACTTTGAACAGTTTGTGGCTTTAGTATTTCTTTATCATAAGCCCCTCATTTTACCTCTTTGGAACTTCTGGGATCTCAGCTATGTCACTTCTTCTTCCCTCAATTTGTCTTCTCTAGGAAAACCTCTATCGCTGGGGCTTGTGGGCCTTGCATAATTAATCTACAGGGAGTAATGTGTGCACTGTGTGTGTGATTCTTCATTGCTCAGTTGTTATTTTTTCAAATGTCATTTTAAAATTTGTCTCCTATGTACAACCACAAATTTTGTATCTAGTTTTCCCGCCCACTTGCAGGCGTCTTCATGTGATTTCACTTTTCCCTGTTTTCAGGAGTAAGATGCTGCTACTGGACGCTGAAAGACTTTGCATCTTCCCCCTGGGCTGTGTGTTCCCGCATGGAACACCCCCTTCCAGGGACATCACTGGTTCTTCTGACCCCTTGCTACAATTCAGACCAGATGCTCTCCTGGCTCTGGAGTCTGTCACAGTTTCCTACATTCCTCAGGCTTCTCTTTGATCTCTCTTTATTCTTGCTGGTGTAAATCCTCAAATAACTTCCTCTGAATGGTACGTGAAAGACCAATTTTCTTAATCTTTGAATGCCTTTGGAACCTTATTATTTAGCATCATGGACCAGTAATCAGATTCCCAGCAAGGCTGTTTAAATGAGCTAGCTCATTTCAAAACCCGTAGGAAGCACACGGCTGAGCAATAGTCAAAACAATTTTGAGAAAGGAAAAGTCAAAGAGCTAACACAACACAACTTCAAGCCTGGATTTAAAGCTAAATGGTATTCAGGAAAGAGGTATACTGCTGAAAAGATAATCGGTTGCATATCTGTATCATTTCTTTGGAGTCTGTGGACCATCCTCAGATATGAGTTTGCAGTAATACAAATGTTTGGAGATTTACCTTGGGGCCATATCCCACCTAGTCCATCTTACATGAAAATGTACTACCCCTGACCTCCTGAGGACCATTGCTTAGCAACACAGTGAGCTGCAGGTGCTAGCTAATCATTACCATCATTACTGGTGGGAGATTCAGCTTTCTTCCAGGGCCAAGCATTAGGAGAGATATAATAGTCTATATCATCAGAAGTCAGTTTCTATTGAATGTGTGTTCTTTAGGGGACATCACGAAGTGTAAAATCTAATCACCAAAACACCGTCCATCTGTACATGAGTCCTACATTCAGCAACTCAATGACAGTACGTGGATCAATCACCGAGGAACACTCTTCGTACAGCCAAGATGTCTGTAGTACTCAACAGTGTTATTGAGAGTCTCAGAACATGCCCCTGCCTGCTTGTCATCACTGAAGCTACCTAGTCAGAGCATCATCATCTCCCTTGTATGTCAGTACCTGCCTCCTATTTGCAGGTCTCCTCAGGACTTTGACAAGTCTTCAGTGATTGTTGACTGTGCACCAAAAATCCAGCCCCGGATGACCACAGAAGGATTACAGCACCTAGACTCAGGCAAGAGGACAAGAACACCTACTCTCATGCACAATGGCCTCAGCATGATGCTCAACCAAGCTAGCCACAGCACCTGCCTCAGAGTTTACCCTAGAGTGAGATGCAAGCTCTCATTTACCACAGCAAATACTTACAAAAAGGTAAGGTTTGTTTTGACTTGTGATCCTGAACCCACCAATCTGTTCTGCTTGGTGCTTCCTCTGAAGTGTGACTCCCTGAAGTATCCCCTGCCTAATTCTTGCCCCCAAAGACTGTTGCCTTTCTCCGTTTTCTATAACCCAACATTTTCAATGGGTTTTCTTTCACACTTTCGGGTGTTTTTAAACATTTTTTTGAAAGTTAAGCAGAGCCAGAGTTTATTCAAAGAGGATAGCTTGCTTAAAAGTTAAAAGTTTCACATTAAAAAGAAGCTTGTGGTCATGCTTACGTAGCATTCAGGGTGAACAGAGTGGGTCTGGGTGTTCTCAAATCTCTATGAAATCCATTTGGGCATTCTGGCCTTATATTTTAATCATTTTTGGAAGGAGGGCAAAATCTTTAATTCTTACTTCCTTTTCTTTTTCTTTTACCTGCCCTTAGAAACATCCTCCTCTGGTTTTGGTGACTTTTCCACTCAGAGATGGTAGCTTGCTTGACTAAGTCTCACCCGAGAGAAGGAAGACTCAGCCGAGCAGAGTGGACTTGGGAGAGAGCGTAGGCCAGCAAGTTGCCATGAGGAGCGACCCTTCCTGTGGTCCTCTAGGAAACCCGATCTCCCCACGGCTTCTGTTGCCTCTCAGCTGCCTGCTCCCTCTCACACTCACGTCCCCCTGGTGCTAGCCTACTCCCTCACTCTTCCATGCTGTCCCTGGTTAGTGAGAATTCCCAGAAAGACGCTGTGTCTACCGAGGCTGATTGATTAAAGCTGCAGTGATAAGGAGTGGTTGGAGTATGGCAGGACCAAAGGCTATCTACCTTGTCTCAGACTAGAGGTAGCCCGTGAACAGTCATGTCTACCCACCTTTGTGTCAGAACTAACGTTCTGTGTTAATAATAGTATAAATAATAGTGTGGGAAAAAAAAGAGCTTTCAGAACCCATTAACATAGCAGACAACTAGCTTCCACCAATCCTAAAGTTAAGAAAGTTATCAGCTAGCATCTGAAACCTATAGCAAAGTTTCCCCTATTTTGCTGTAATGACCTCTCTGGTGTATTCACTGATGTGCTTTAAAGTTGCCTCAACTGACGTTTTTCTTTGCTCTGTAAAACTATAAAATTCCATGAAACTGCTTCCACATTGGAACTTGGGATTTGAGGTAACCTAAATCTTTGTCCCTGGGTCATGGTGACTCAAAATATTTCCAGAATAAACTGTCCCATATTCCCCTTTAGAGTAAAAACTGTGGATATATATATTATATATATATAATATATATATATTACATATATAATATGTATATTATATATATAATAGATTGCATATATATACATATGTATATTGCATGTTTGGAGATTCACCTTGGGGCCATGTCCCACCTAATCCATCTTACATGAAAATGTACTACCCCTGACCTCCTGAGGACCATGACTTAGCAACACAGTGAGCTGCAGGTGCTAACTAATCATTCCCATCATTACTGGGGGAGATTCAGCTTTCTTCCAGGGCCGAGCATTAGGAGAGATATAATACTCTATATATTTCTTGCATATATGCCATATGCAACTTCACCACAGGCCCAAAGCTATCGAAGCTTCCAAAACTATGACCCAAACTAAGACTTTGCTCTCGATAACTCGCAGCCCCAGCATTCGCTATAATAATGGCAAGCTGGCTGTCCTACCTTACTAAGCTGTGGGATCCATGAAAGCCAGTGCTACAACCATCTTTGCTTCACCATTCTTAATGCTTAAGCTATTCGCTGAAGACTCATCACATTGCTGGGAGGGAGAAACACAATGAAGAAGGTACATGTTCCATTATATCAGCACTTCTCCTTCCAGGTCTGTTACTGGGGAGTATCTGGCATTATTTTAAAGCGGTTCATTGGCTGAGTGACTGGTTTACATTAGTCTTTCATGAAAGCTAAAAAAGGAAAGCAGGCTGTTGGCTGGCTTTTCTAAATATGTCATTAGTAATGATCTCTTTTTAATGATGGCCACCTCCTTGCCATTTGGAACTGAGAGCACAACTCATATCTACAGCCTCACAGTCCTAGCTCAAGCCAGTTGCTTTCAAACCTGGAGAAATAACAGGAAGCCAGCACCTGCAGTAGGGGCTGCACAGATCTTGTGATTATGTTGGGTGTCTGTGTCAGGAGAATATCGTAAAAGCAGGAAGCTCCTGGGTGCATTTGTAACTGATATTCACAGAGCAGACAGGATTTGAGAGTCCAATAATACGCTGGCCCTTTATTGTGAAAAATATTGGAGCCCCTTCCTTCCCGGGCACATTTGCATTCCAGCTGAATAGACTGTTGAGGGTTTCCTTGTGAGCAGGCCTAGGCTCCTTAGCCAAGGAAAATGTGTTTTGGAAATGGCTATATACCAGGATAAATACAGGTTGATTTTTTTCAAAGATAATAAGGCTGCTCTGTGGATTTTCTTTTTCTTCTTCTTCTTCCTAATTTATTTAAGTAAGACTGTGATTTCTTTTATCAGACAAAGCAGGCATTACAAGCATGATTGAGCTAAGGTCCAGAAACCATGAATTCACGGAGGCCACGTTTTCCCCCATCCATGTCCTTCCATGGTCCTCTGTGGCAGATCCCTGAGTCTATAGAGGCTCAGAAAGCTCTGGGCACTGCAGCAGTGAGGAGGGCATGTAACAGCAGTGGGACCTTCTCCCCAGGCTAAATGCTGAATAGCAAAACAGAAATTGACTGAGAAAACTTACAGGAGTGGCCCCTCTAAACCCAAGGGACAGTTTAGTATTGGAGACATCTCATATTAGAGTGTTTTGGGGTTTTTTTTTTTAGCTTAATGTGAATAGCAGGAAAGCATTCAGCACCAGATAGAATTCCCTGTGTCGCAGCAAACTCCAGATCCTTTCCTTCAGAAAGCCTAATGCAAAGAATGGTACCAGTTCTTAATAACTTCACAGTATTCTTTACTACTCTCATGAACACCATGGACATCTTCTTGCTTCCCATTCTTGCTGGGAAAAGCATAAAGGGAACTCCAGCATATACATCTACACTTGTAAAGATGGAAATGCAGGCAGAGGTGCCTCTACCTGAACATGAGACAGCCAATGGTAGAGAGGGTACTTTGACCCACTCTACCTTAGGCAAAGTACCTATACCATCCCCATTAACACGTGCCTTGCATGGGGCCCATGACCTTTGTTGTTTGAGGTACAACACTGCAAGCAACGCATATGCAGTCCCCTTCTTCATGAGTTCCTGGATAGGATTGTTCCTGCCTCCAACTGCTGGGTTTTTCCTCCCATTTTATCTAGAACATCTGTCTTAATGTTTCTTTTTGGCCTTCCCCAGTTGCCTGCTGGGATCATTATTAACTAAAAGAAGGACCACATAACACAAGCACCATTATACCAAGGCTACACATCTGATTACAAAGATGGCTAGTAAGTGACTCAAGGGCAACTTCCATATTGGATGGTCATTCACTGGACAAAGGAACAGCCCACATTCCAAGCAGGACAGAGGTGGCCTGAATATGACTTTATGCACAATTGAAAATGTAAGCTATTATTTCCATGATTTCACATGTAATATTTTTGATTGACTGCAGGTGACCGAGACACAGACAGCAGGGGCTACTGTGTGTCTACCAAGAGACAGTAGTGCTGGGCCATCCGTTCACTCCTGGCATTCTTCCAAGCACTTTATACAGGCCATCTCATTTATTCCACGGCACAGCCGCATGTTTTGACTAATATGAACATCTCCTATTTTATTGCTGAAGCCCCCTCTGGCCACAGGCCATGCTCAGGCAGATGACATAATTGGGAGTCTTGCTGAGACTGGGTTCCTTCTACTCCAAATACCATCTGAATGTTTGTGCCTTTTCCTCCCACAGTTTCCTGTGTGGGATTGGCGATCAACATCTATATTTTGTAACTAAGGAACCAGTTGTCAACAAAAGTAAATACATAGACAAATAAATTGCGAGGCCAAAGCTTTCATAGACTGATGTCTAATTGAGTGTAGGACATGAAGGACTAGACAGAGGGAAGGGTGATTCTTGAGCTTTGGTTAATCATGATTTCCTTGACATAGACCAAAGAAGAGTTAAAAGGAATAGCCAGTTCTGTTTTAAATACGTAGACCTTGAGACTCATGGAAGATCCATATTGGAAAGGCCTACTGGTTCTGTTATACAAAGTTAAATTTCTGTACCATCTATAAGCAAATTGAAGGCTGCATTTGGACAATGCACAGGTCATGGACTAGGAGGAAATAAAGTGTGAGGAGGAATTGAAGATGGGTCCATTTGGAGCTAACATTCACCAATCTGATCGTCACTACCCTTACTCATGTTTAGGAAGAGAAACCATGCAATAAAGTATATGTTACATTCCCAAAATTTTGATAAGTAGGTCCTACAAAGGTGAGTTTAAAGGGATGAAAATAAAGGTAGAAATAGCTGAGGAAACATGCAGACACTCATAGAGGGACTTAGACGGAAAGGCCAGAAGAAAGGTTTCGATGAGTGGATCCAGAAACTAGGAAGTGAAGCCCTACCCACCAAGCCACAGGCCCATCTCCAAGAGCCAATGCTGACACAGAACTCACTCTGAGAAAGCAGAATACAGCATATCATCGTACTCTTCTGGTCTGTGTACCACATATTTGAGTGTCTCAGGTCATAGGATTTGGATATATTTTTAGTGTTCTGCAGCTAGATATCTTCACTTATCATTTGGATTAAAAATAACTCGTGACCAAAATCTATGTCATGCATTCTTCCATACAATTTCTGCAGTGGCAAAATGATCATAGAAATACAACCACTCCTTGGGATGACTTTTTGATTGGACTTCAGCATACATAAAAAAAGTAATGCGTAAAATTATATTGTAGCTAGGCACAACAAAACACATATTACTTAGTTCTGTTTAGATGAAAAATTGAGACTTTGAAAATCTATTGAGGCAGAAAGCATACCACTAAACTACCTAGCAATTAAGGGGGAGGAATAATTTGGGTTTGAGTAACATGGAAGTTAAAGGGTGTGGGGTCTCTTGGGTGGTAGGGGAAAATGCTCAAAAATTGATTGTGCTGTATGGAAAACTGTGGATGCCTTTAATGTGTGTGTAAAGACCAACTGAAGTTGTGAATGAGTGTGTATTGTTGATATGAGCATAGCCATGTCAAGGACCAATTTCTTAGACCCATGGGACAGTTACCAAGCCTTTCTGCATTCTAGTTATCAGTGTTGACACATGGCTAACCAGTGTGTGCAAACACTAGCAACTTTAGCTTCCTCCTCCTAGATCTTCACAGCCTAAGACTGTTCCTACAAAGTCCTACTGAGACTAGCTAACCCCACACCCTGTGCTGTACATAATAAATGTGCTGAGGATCTGGGGTTTTACAGTAGTTGGTAGTTGGCACCACTCCACTAGAGTTCACAAAGTCTACCTGATCCCAGACTTTCTGTAGGAGTTTCTATGTATTTGTCCTTTCTTCATTCCCTCACCACCACAGTTAGGTTTCCAGACCCTCAACTCGTGGGACGAGGTAGTGTTGATACTTATATCATACTGGATATGTTAAAAGCTACTGAATTATATGTTTTGATGACTGGAGTGTATGTATGAGAATTAAGCTCAACAAAGACGTCACAAAAAATGCAGTTACGTGCTTTGCTCTTGTCATGGTTTGACATGCTTGGCCCAGGGAGTGGCACTATTAGAAGGTGTGCCTTGTTGGAGTAGGTGCATCACTGTGGGTGTGGGCTTTTACACCCTAATCCTAGCTACCTGGAAGTCAGTATTCTGATAGCAGCCTTCAGATGAAGATGTAGAACTCTCAGCTCCTCCTGTACCATGACTGTCTGGATGCTGCCATGTTCCCACCTTGATAATAATGGACTGAACCTCTGAACCTGTAAGCTAGCCCCAATTAAATGTTGTCCTTATAAGAGTTGCCTTGGTCATGGTGTCTTTTCACAGCAGTAAAACCCTAACTAAGATAAAAAGATATTTAAATGCCAAGTTTGAGAAGCCCTAAGTTAGAAAGATACATGAAGTACTTTGACTGCAAAGAGGGACAGTGCTTGGAGCAACAGTATCAATCAGGCTCAATAGGCATTAAATGGCTTGAGTGAGGAGTAGCAGTATTTGTGGCTCTTGGTACCACATTGCCTGTAGCCCCAGTAGCATTTGGCTTCTTCTGTGTCAAGTATTATTAGTTCTTGCATTCAAAGCCAGTCACACGGGAGGAAAGCACACGCTGTGCTGTTCAGAGCTTCCTGAGACATTTGCTTTATATCTAGACAGAAGCCAAGAAGAGCAGACACTCAAGCTCTGGCAATGTGAGTCTCCAGTCCAGTGGCCAAAGCTTTCTGTCAAAGATTAATGAAGTGTGGAGATGCCAGCTCTGTCTGTTCAACTGGCCACAAAATCAGCTGGCAGAAGCGTGTCAATTTAATATCACTCCACTTCCTCATTCAAGAATGATCCCAACTGGAAAGAGTCAGGAAGCCTGTGTCCAAAACTTGTTTTTTTATTTATGAGGAACAGCTTAACAACCCATCTAGAACATTCCATAAGCAATATTACAAGCTTTCTTTTTATACTTTAGGCATGGCGAAGACAGGATGGGGGGGTGAGTTGTAATCATGAGTCAAATTTCAAAGTCAATAAGTTGAACCTCTGAGAGGCCCTGGATATTTTCTAAATTAATTGACCATCAAATTCTTACCCTCTACATCTGCATTACATTAGAGACCATGAAACTATTTGGGGATTTTTTGCTACTTAGAGCTAAGATTGCATGGGCATAATTCTTTGAGAGGGCCTGTTCCTTTTCAAACATTATTTTGAATTCATGGAAAGAAACAGGATTATCTGTTATGTTTATGTATGGCTGTTCCATTCTAAGGAGCTCAAAGGACTTTGTACCATCTTGTCTCGCTCCATAAGGGGAGCAGGAGACCAGCTGCTTAGCACCCAGCGCACATGAGGACTTGGATTTTATGAAAGGTCGTTGGGTGTGTGCTAACAAGGTCATTTTCTTGTTTCTATTATTACTATTATCATTATCATTCATTCATTCATATACTCATTCAAAACTAGATACTGAAGATCTGAGAGGAAAAGAAAATGACCATACTAGGCTAATAAAAGAGTCTGGCTATTAAAGGTAAGTAAATCAAATAAATAGAGGAGAAATGAATCCTGTGCTGTGGCCACAGTGAAGAAAGTACGTGCTTCACATAGGAGAGGCCAAACACCCTGCTGGAGGAGCTAATAATTGAAATAAAAATGAAAGATGGATAGAAGTAATTATAGAGGGAAAGAATTGGAGAAATGTGTTCTTGTCATGAACAATAGCTAGACAAAGCCCTGGGCTAAGAAAGAGTTCATTTTAGTCAAAGGGCCCAGCGTGTCCAAAGTCAGTGCTTGGGAGACTGGTGCATCAGGAATACAAAAAAATAGCCTTGTCCGTGGGGGGTACTGTACTGTAAGCCAAATAGAAGCTCCTGCTCCCTCACTGTGTTGGGATCTACACTTCAAGGGCAAAATTGATCACAGGCTTTACATCACTCTGTGAGATTATGAGACACGTAACACTGTTATCACCTACTAGAAGTGACAGAAGGGATGGACAGAGGGACTTTTCACTGCTTACTCTACAAAGCCAACAATGTAATGTAGGCAGAGGGATTCTTCATACATTGAGTAACCTTGACATCAGATTCAGGGCACCAAAGCAAGGGGACAAGAGGAGTCGGTGCTGCTTCAGCAAACAGAGTGTATACTCCTGGCTCCAGAAAGTTCAGAGATCTGTGCTGAGCCTCAACATGAGACTAAGAGCTCAGGCACAGCTTGTGGGAGAGGGAATAGGTGGAAGGTGAGGAGCGAGGAGCAGCCAGTGTTCCCTGGAGGGTCAGTAGATGCTTCCACAGAGCAGCAATCCTGCAGAGGAGGCAAGCAATCAATTGAAATGACTAAAACCAGGGTCAGGAAGTAACGGAAGCACTTTCAGAACTGAAATTGAATCAGGAGAGTAAAGTTCAGAGCCATAAGATACAACCTTCCAGGCTAAATCTGAGCCCTGCCCCACCCTACCCCCATCATTGCAAGTATCAAGATAGTTATCAATGTTAAAGGGGAAATCAATGTCTTCACTATTTTTAGAGTTTAGATGCAGGTCAGGGGAAAAAATCAATTGCAGAAAACTGTGGAATGCTATGACTGCGGTTCTTATTGCTCCCACATATCACCATTTTTGAACATGCAGAAGGCCCCCACTGCACTGAAGTTTCATTACGTTGACTCTGGGAACAGCCTGCTGATTTGGTTAGGAACAGTTCTAAGGTATGAACTCTTTATGGAGTGAGCCAGATGTCACCTTACTTACAGTCTGTCTTCTTGAGGTCAGAGGTCTATGGTTTGAGTTCTTGGCTTTCTCCTCCTTCTAAAGATAATGCTCAATTTTACTCTGGGCCAGTGTGTGAAAGAAAGCACAAAGCAGAAAGGTCAAGGAAGGAAATGTCAAGTGGGAGACACCCTGGAAAGTTCTTGGGTTGCTCTCTCTGTCGGGATGTGAGCCTGTGGCTATTTTCCTTTCTTTCTTCATTATGCTCTGGTTTCGTCCCAAGACCATGCCTTTTGGAAACAGATTAAGCTAGCAAGCCCAGTTCCCACAATGGCTTCCTCTGTGAGACCCACCCTAACCTCATGGCCAAGGCTGAGGACACGAAGGGGCTCCAGGGAAACATGAAGAATCTAGCAAGCTGCTATTGTTACCCAGAATCAAAGAGTCCTGAGAAAGTTTGACAGAGCCAATAGAGACTCATCCTGTTGTTCATATTTCTTCAATTTTTAATGAAAACCTATTTTTGTTCTAATTATCGAAGTAAAAATCTTTTTTATCACAACCTTGGGAAATACAGAAGGATTGAAGATATTGAAAATCAGCCACTGTAATGATTGGAGTCTGAAATGTCCCCAGCAAGTTTGTTCTTTTAAGAACCCATTCCTCAGTTGGGCACACTCTTTGGAGGGCTGTGGAAGCTAGGGGTGTGGGGACACCCTGGGGCAAGCATCTCACTATGCTGAGCCTTTGAAAGTCACAGTGCAGCTCCTAGCTCTGGACCATTCATGTTGCTTCTTGATCTACAGCTATAGGAGTGTGCTTCTGCCTCCACCACACACCTCAACAAATAGGGCTGACCAGGCCTCAGCTTTCCTGCCATTGAGGTCTGAAATCTCCTTCAAATGATGAGTCAAAATTAACGCTTCCACCCCTATTTTGTTTGTGTTAGATGTATTGGTCACAGTGACACGAAACTGCCTGATATACTCGTGATCATATTTTGTTTCTTTTTTCTTCCCTTTTTTCTTTCTTTTTTCCTTTCTTCTTCTTCCTTTCTTTCTTTCTTTTGTAAATTGGGGTAAATCTCTACAGTTGTTTATATTTAACTATAAAACATTAATTTTCCTTTTAATAAAAATTGTATAGAAAGCATACATGCATATAGGTATGCATTAAATTTGTCTTTACAGGGGAATGGAGAGATGGCTCATCAGTTAAAAGCACTGACTACGTTTCTTGAGAACTAACTTCAGGCGTTTATGTTTAAAATGAATCACATGGTTTTTATGTGGAAATTGAAATCCTTGGAATTTGAAAACAGATTCGTTTATATGTTTGTCGAGAAACCCTAATAGAGCCTCTCAGAGCCTTCTCTGGAATTTTCACACTGGTCTACCTATCCTGGGATGGCTTGGATGTTCATCACTATTCTGTACTCTGTAGGAGTTTCCAAGGACCAGCAAGGAAACCCTCTGTTCAAAGCGCAGGAGGCTGAGGCTCAGCTCTTCTTCATCAAGTCTGGCTCTCAGGGAGTGAGCTGCAAAGAGCAGCAACACAGAACTTGTTCCTTTGGTAAGTCATGTATGCACTGCCATTTAGGGATTGCTACTGTGGTACAGTCAAACTTAATGAAAGAAAGGGTTTTGTGTGTTCTTCACCCAGCTCTGAATCCAACCAGTGATGCCTCCTTGAGAGAATTCCCATTCTCTGTTTATCAGTTCAGGTCATATTCCTATCCAAGCACTGGGTTTACATGCCAAACACCAAAGTGCTCTCACACCTAGGAAGCTAATTGTCTTTTGCTGCCTTTTTGACTGGCTCCACATTTCTAGCTGGCCCTTGTGATTGGTTTGAGTACACTAAGGGGAAGGACACCCTCTTATATCAGGCAGACCATATCACCACAGCCATTTTTTTTTTTTTTTTTTGGTTTTTTGAGACAGGGTTTCTCTGTATAGCCCTGTCTGTCCTGGAACTCACTCTGTAGACCAGGTTGGCCTCGAACTCAGAAATCCGCCTGCTTCTGCCTCCCAAGTGCTGGGATTAAAGGCATGCACCACCACTCCCGGCCAGAGTTTGTTTTAATAAAGCAGCCAGCACGGGGTTACCTGGAGGGACAATGAGATGATATTCCCAATATGGATTATGTGTTTCTTCTTAATGACAGACAATGGCAAATGTGGAAGAAATCTACAAAGAATCTGAGCTTTCATCAGCATGGATACCCACAGGCCATAGTTGCTAAAATGTACAGAATGGGGTAATAGAAGTAGTTTTTTTTTTT
>JADRCC010510754.1:0-11127 GCA_019843855.1 Hylomyscus alleni
TTCTACTTGAAAGACTCCATTGTTCCACAACCAGTTACAGCCCCAGAGAAAGCTACTAAAGATCAAGGGAGAGAGAGAGAGAGAGAGAAGGCTGGCTACTTTTGTATTCTCAGCCTGGCAGGCTGTGGCGGCATGGGCTTTTACAGACGGGTGGAAGCAGATGCCAGCCATATTCCTGAAGTCTAATGGCTTTATCACAACTACATTAGCGTGGCTTGTGCTTGAGTCAATCAGGAGTGGAGGCTTTGCTTGACTTAAGCTGACTTTAGAAGCACACAATAGCGTAGTTGGCTGGCAGCTGTGAAGGGATTTAATTAGGGTAAGTGGGAAATGGGTCAGCTGTTTTCATTACTTTCACTACATAATCTCCAACCTGCTTTTTATTTATGGAATGTTTTCTCTGGGAGATAAAACTGCAAATCAAGTGAAACGAAGTCAGACTATGTACTTAGATACTCTTACTTATTTTTTTTTATTGATTGATGTTGTTTGGTCTAGTTTTTTGTTTGTTTGTTTCTTGGTCTAAATTAAAAATATTCTTTGTAATTTAAATTAATTAATTTCTTATGGGAGGTGGGACACCCGTGTGCCACGCAGTACATGTGATAGTCAGAGGATAACTTTGGGAGTCACTTTTCTGCTTCCACCTTGTTGTTTGAGTCTCTCTCTTGTTTCTACAGCACGGAGTCCTCCAATCCAACTGCCCAGTGAGCTTCTGTTCACGTTTTCAGACACCTGTATCACTGTAAGAATGCTGAGGTTAGAGATGTGTGCCACCTCATCAAGCTTCCTCCTGGGTTTCAGGGATTGAACTTGGCTCATCAAGTTTGTGTGGCAAGTACTTTTACCCAATGACCCATCTATCTTACTGGCCTTAGCCGAATGCTCTCTCCCTCTCTTCTCTCTGTGTGTGCCTGTCTATTTGTCTCTGTGTCTCTCTTTCTGTCTGTCTCTCTCTCCCTCGCTCTGTGTCTGTCTTTCCCTGTATGTCTGTTTCTCTCTCTCTCTCTCTCTCTCTCTCTCTCTCTCTCATTTGTAGAGCCTCACTATGTAAGCCAAGATGGCTTTAAATTCCTAATCCTTCAGCCTCAGCCTCCAAAGTGCAGAGATTATAGTCATGCAGCACTAAACTTGTCTTTTTACTTATTTATTTTATGTATAAGAGTACAGTGTAGCTATACAGATGGTTGTGAGCCTTCATGTAATTGTTGAGTATTGAATTTAGGACTTTTGCTCGCTCCAGTTGACCTCACTTGCTCAGTCCCTGCTCGCTCTGGCCCAAAGATTTATTTATTATTATAGATAAGTACACTGTAGCTGTCTTCAGACCCACCAGAAGAGGGCATCAGATCTCATTATGGGTGGTTGTGAGCCACCATGTGGTTGCTGGGAATTAAACTCAGGACCTTTGTAAGAGCAGTCAGTGCTCTTACCTCCTGAGCCATCTTGCCAGTCCTAAACTTGTCTTTTGTATTGTTGTTTGTTAGTTTTTTTTTTTTTTTTCACTGATTGCTTGGTTGGTTGATTTCTTGAGAGAGGCTCTTACACTATAACTCATACTTGACTCATACTTGATGTATAGCCCAAGCTAGCCTTGAACTCACAATAGTTCTCCTGCCTCAGCCTCCCAAATGCTGGATTTATAGCTTGAACTCCTTGACTACTTCTATGCTGTTAGAGCAGTGAAGGCTCTGGCTGCTTTTATGTAGTTGCATGCCGATAAGTCTTCTAAAGTTAGAAAATAAAATACACGATTATGATTATAAGTCTGCAAAGAATCATAGTGAAGAGGATGGATGGGCCCAATGTGAGACTAATGGGAAAAACTATGACTGAATTAATTCCTTAGTGTTCTCTGTGAGGTTAATAACTTATTAATATACATAAGACAAACTGCCAAGGTTTGTTTTGGAAACTTGGCCAGCAGTGTGATGATGCTAAAGAACTTATGGCAGACTCAGGGCAGTTGGGATTGCATCCTTGAGAGAGACTCATTCTGAGATTGTGGAGTGAGTTAGTGGTTCCCACATGTTACTGCTGCTTCTCAAGTGCATCATGCCACCATGATGCCATCTCCCAGGAGACTTTTATCAGGGGCACTCTCAAATTATGAACTAAATACATTTTTTTTTTAAAGGGACTAGCCTCTGGCATCTCAGTATAGTAATAGAAAACTGGAAAACATCTTGGCAAATGTGCAACACAAACTCATAGGAACAGAAATTCATAGATGTGCCAGAATGACTTTCTGGCTACCAATTATTTGTGAGGAGCATCATCGACATTCTTTCCAGAGGAAGAGAGTGATGGATAAATGTTGGTTAACTGAATATCTATGCTGTATGTTTGGGATAAAGTCAAGAAAGCCGACTTGGAATAGCAAAGCTAAGCCATTATCAGGAATAGCAACGAGGAGAGAGAGATTCTGCCTAGAATGAAATACTTCATTAGCAGGAACAGGAACAGATGCCACGCTCTCTTCAGTGGTCTCATCTCCTTCTGATAGGAGAGCAATAATTTGTCTGCACAGGTAAAGCGATGTAAACGGCCTATTTTTCTCTAGCTCTTCCATAAACGCGTGCGGAAAGGACTTTCCTCACCTGTCAAAACAGATGTTTTACTTCGAGGCTTTCAAACGAAAAGTAATTAGTTTTAAAAATGCCCCATAATTACTTAAAGTTGGCGTGTCTTGGAAAAACAAGGAAACACAAGATCAAACTTTCCCCCTTTTTCTGACTCATTCATGATGACTCAGGTTTGGTCACTGGTCAGAAACTAGAAAATGTTTGCAAGAGAAAAAAAGGGTGCATGAAATACTAAAATTTTTGAAAAAATAAATAAGAGGCTAACCTCGCATCTGACTTTTCCTAATATTTTGCAAAAATGCCCAGTTTGAGGATAATTCTATTAATATGTTAACCATAAAATGGATCAGAAACTGTGATATTTACTTTGCAGAGAGTACAAGGTTTGTCTGATGTGCCCGGGTGCATTTTTATAGAAGTGGGTTATAACATGATAAACTCTCAGAATTGGACCGAGGCATTAGAACCAGATCCCACATTCTTTTAAACTGTTTCTCTTTCTGTTAGGAATGTATCTATAAATACTGGCCTTGGCACCCCTGGTAAGAGTGATCAAACCTCATGAGATGAGAGCTCCTTTCATAGAGAAGCACTGAGAGTTGAAAGCCCCTAGTGGGAAGCATTGTGACCTCACTCCTTCTGGAAATCCTCCCCTTGACTGCAGAGGATCTGGCTGTTGCTGTCTTAGGAGTCAGTTGGGCTTGTGCTAGTTGACATATCTAACGTTTCTTTGTCTTTCTCTTTTCTTAAGGATATTTTTTTTCCCACACATTACAATGTTCAGATTCTCCAGAGTTCTAGACTTGACCCACCATTCATCCTAATCCTCTGAACTTCAGACCGGATCCATTCTCTCCCCGAGTCTTCATTATCAGCCCCCACGGACTCCCTAACTCATAACAGAGGCTTCTCCCCAATTAAGGAGAGCCATGTCAGATTCCCAGTGAACCGCTCTAGCCAACAGACCTCCAACACTTAGATTCCTCCTGGAAAAGCTGATCTCTTGTCCCAAATCTCTTTGCCTCTTTTCTTTCATGAAAGACCAATCACTCATTTCAGAAATTCCTAAAAAGGAAACAAAATACAAATAACATAAACAAGAGTCAGCAGTGTTTTTTTTTTTCAAATCGGTTTACGCCTGTTGTATTTTCTACTTATTATTATAAAGCATTAAGTAGTATAAAAGTCAAAGAAATATAAGAATGAAAAGAAAAGCATCTATTTTATGAAAATTAATAAACATTTGGATAGAATCTATAAAAGAGGTAGAATATATATATAATAAAGCATAAGGAAGACATCATAAAATAGAATATATCAAAATATTCATAAATATACAGAGCAGTTTGTTATCATGCTTCTCACCAGCTAACTGTATTGTCTTATTCCATTAAAAAATGGAAACTGGAGATCAATGGTGATCCTTTACGCAGGAAAGCAGCAGAGTGCCAAGCAAACTGGAAGGGATGTCCAGTAACCAAGACTGACGAATGAATTCACCAAGAAATGATGAAAGCCACGATAAATTATTCAGATGTACATTTATAATTTCTTTCCTCACTTTCACTCTGCTAACCGACCCATTCCCAGGCCTCATCATATCTACTTATAGAAATCTGACTCTGACTTGGCAGAGAGGTCAGGGTGGGATGTTAATACCAGCAGGACTCAACGCTCCTAGACACTGTGACTGAGGTCGGAGAACTTTGGTTAACCATGCATTTGAGGCATTCCTATTTCTCTAAAGGGTAATTATATTATAACAAACAGCATCAGTGTGTGGGTTTGAATCCTGCCTCTATTTCTGACTGATACAGTACTGCGACACAAATTCCAATACTGAAACTACAATAGTAACAATACTAACTCCTTAGGCTAACTTCATAAAACAAAACATAGGCAACCCAGTTATCGCAGAAATGATAATAAGGGTATTTCTAGTCCTCTTTTAAAGTATTTTCAAAGTAATTCTATTTCCCAATCAACTTAATACAGTGATGGACTCTGGAAATCGTTGGATGAAAAAGATTGAACCTTGTGCCCCTTTTGGAGGTAGCTAAGGCAAATTGGAACAATAGGACCCTGTAATTAGATTACACCGTGGCCAGAGGTCAAAACCCAGGAGCAAGCAGAACTCTCAGTCAAGGGTCAGTGATCAAGCACAAGCTGAGCTCAGCCATATTTGCTGTGAAGCCCTGGGAGGGATCCTAGGAGCAAAGCTGAGCCCTGGAGGCCTTGAGCCACGCTCCTGGATCACAGCTGGACCACAGATCTCGGCTGTGATCTGTAGCTTTCTCTCTATAGGGTGGAGAATGAGCCTCTAAAAGCTAAATCACATCTGCCGTTCCTATCTTCACCCCCCCACACCCCCCAGAGGCTTATCAGCCCAACTTCCAGCAAAGGGTCCTTGAGTCTCTGCAGTGACCAGAGCACACTCACTCATTTTCCTCCAGCCTCCACTGGCCTTCTTGGAACTCTTTATTTAAATTTTTTTCTTTTGCATTTTTGCATGTACTTATTTATTCAGGGGCAGGGCACTTGTGGGGGTGGGGAGGTGAGGGGGTAGAGGCGGGGATTGGTGTTACACAGTTCCCTCTTTCTCCAAGTAGGTCCAGGGAATCCAGATCAGGCTTGGTATGAGTGCCTTTATCCAACTCGGCTGTTTTCTAACTCCTCACTGGTATTCTCCCTTCCTTTCTTTTATCTGAAGATTTGTTACTTTTATTTTATGGATATGGGTATTTTACTCACATGTATGCCTGTGGACCTTTGGTGTGTGGCTCCTGTGGAGGTCAGAGGAGGCATGCGATTGCCTGGAGCAGGAGTTACTAATGGTTGTGAGCCGCCACATGTGTGTTGGGAACTGAACCTGGGTACCTGGTCCTCTGCAAGAGCAAGAATGAGTCTTAACTGCTGAGTCATCTCTCCACCTTCTCACTGGTATTTAAAGAAAAAAAGAAAGTCTTGCGTCCTCTTGCCCTGTGTCTCCAGAAGGCCATAGCACCCAGAGCTATTTGTCCTTGTCTTAAATGCTTGGCTCTAATCTAATTTTCCAGTAAAGGCTACCTCCATCCCCCACTCTCACCCCCCCCCCCATCCTCTGCCTTGGCTTATTTCTCCCTTTTTATGTTATGGGAACTAGTAATATAGCTTTCTTCTCTGCCTGTTTGCTAGTATTTGCTAGACTGTAGGTTTTACGAGGACAGAGAGCCTTAGCTATTTTGTTCATTAATGTATCTAAGAGCCTGAGACAGTTCTGGGCACAGGAGCTCATTAAACGACCAACTGAAGGAACAACAAGACAACGGGAGAACCGGGAGCAGGCTGGACAGGAGACAGCCTAAAGCATTCTTGGCCACTGGCTAAGCACTTGCTGATAGAAGGCAGTGAAGTGTTCAGAACAGTACAGCTTTCTGACTTGGGCTGGTTGGACAGTCTCCCCTTTCCCTAGGGCATGGTCTTTTCTCAGTTTTATTGCCTTGGATTCAGGCTTACTGGGGCAAAGAAAGCTAGGGAACCGTGGAGAAGACCTAGATGATCCAGATAATAAAAATGTCTTCACATCAATTTTGTGCCGTAGAGGCAGATAGCTATTAAAGCTTCCCTCCGCCCTCCTTTCTTGTCTCTAGTTTCGTTTAATGATTACCTCGTGATTCAGCAACTATTACTCCTCTTTGATTCTTTCGACTTCTGTAGTTTCTGACCTTGCCCTCAGTGGATTCATTTCTGTCATTAACTATTTGGTCCCTTTTCTGTTTTTGTTATCTAATTGTGACGTAAATGCTTCCAGTGTTCATAAAGTACTAGTGTTCTTTATATATAAATACTAATTATAAACCTAGGTCTGACTTAAAATGTCTGATATTGTTTCACTAATCTTCACTCTAACCTTGAAACAGGAGTTTGAACTCAGTAGATTTATTACAGTCCGTACAGCACACATGTAATCTTTGGACCAGACCCTTAAGAGTTGTAGAAAGCAAATGGTGATAGATTCTGGAATCATATCCCAGGTGACCTCTAGACGGTCAGTGTGTTAATTAACTCCTCAGGTGAAACCTCTGACACTTAAATCTGGAACACTAGTCACTAAGTCGGGCACGCCTTGGAGTTTATGGAAGAGTGACACTCAGGTTGCTGGTAGCACATATGACCATCTCTAGGACCTTTCTTGTGAAAACTCCCCAGCTTGTGTAGCATTTGACGTGTGTTATCAGGCACAAAGCAAGCAAGCTCTCCCTACAGTTTCTACCGCATAGATATTCAGATACTGTTCAAGGAGACCTTTGCTCTTTTATAGGCAAGATTATTAAGGAATCTTTTGGCTGTGTGTCTTTTTTTTTTTTTTTTTGAGACAGGGTTTCTCTGTGTAATCCTGGGTGTCCTGAAACACACTCCATAGACCAGGCTAGCCTCAACCTCAGGCCTTCTGCCTGCCTGCTGACATTAAAAGGCAGGTTCTACTATGACTTAGATTAATTTTTGAAGGAATTAGAGACAGATTCATTTGGTCGGTATATCTAGGGACAAAGAGTAAAGAGGGCATCTGAACGACCAGAGAGAGGTATCTGAACTCATATTGATGATACCAGCTTTGCTTTATTTTTTTTTCAAGTAAAAGAAATAGTATGATGTAAAATCCAATAAGTAAACATTGAGATGGAAAAGTGAATCAATAATCTTGGTGAGAGTTTGGCAAACAATAGCCCTTGAGCCAAAACCTTTCTGCTATCTATTTTAGTAAATAAAGTTTCACTGGAACTTAGCCCCATGTACTCCCATAATCTTTTTCTCTTACGACTCTAAGTCCAGGGACAGCTGAGCTATCTCAAAGGAGTTAGAGGTGGCAACACCCAAAAATCTACTCCTGGCTCTTTACAGGAAAATGCCTTGCCTGCCGGCAGGATAATGAACTATTCTAAACTATTCTAATCATTTTTATGTGAAATGAGAAAGTGATAAAATCATATAATCATGCTGATTATCTGTGAGATACATACATAGTATTCCAGTTGGATTGTTCATAGAATAATTCAGGAACCTAATGCTATGAGAAATGTCAAGCCATTGTTAGCCCATAAATCCCTACACAAGATTATTCAATGGACCTTAATATATAGTTCCTATCTATATGGGGAGAGGAGAGGGATAGTCACAGAAAGAACTCTTTTCTCTTGTCTTCTCTCATTTTCTTTTCTTTTCTCTTCTTTTGTGATATAGTTTGTTTTTTTTAAGAGTATAATTTCTTTGCTTGCATGGATGTTTGTGCACCACATGTGTGCCTGTTGCCCAGGGAAGCAAGAAAAGAGCATCAAATCCCCATAGAGCTGGAGTTACAGATGTTTGTGAACTGCCATGTAGATGATGGGACTCAAGCCTAGATCATCCAGAAGAGCACCCAGTGCTCTTAATCCCTGAGCCATCTCAGCATCCCTGAGAAGTCTTTTCAAAGGGAAGAATATGCTTATCAGAGTGTGGGCAAGACATCTACCAAGGTACAGAAGTGATAGTATAGCTTCAGGTTTTGTACTACTGTCTTAGGTAGGGTTACTGTTTTATGATGAAACACCATGACCAAAAAGCTAACTGGGGAGGAAAGGGTTTATTGAGCTTATACTTCCACATTGAAGTTTATCACTGAAGAAAGACAGGACAGAAATTCAAGCAGGACAGAAACCTGGAGGCAGGAGCTAGCACAATGGTCATTAGAGGGGCCTATTTATGGGTTTGCTCCCTGTGGCTTGCTCAGTCTGCTTTTCTTATAGAATACAGAACCACCAGCTGGGGATAGCAGTACCCACCATGGGCTGGGACCTCCCCCATCAATCACTAATTAAGAAAATGCTCCATAGATTTGCCTACAGTCAGATCTTATGGAGACATTTTTTTTTTAAATTGAGGTTTCCTCCTCTCAGATGACTATAGTTTGTGTCAAGTTTACATCAATCTAGCAAGTACAACTAACTACTATAGAGAAGTCACTAGTATTTAACATATAAATTAGCACTAGTCCCTGAACAAATGTGACATTAGGCAAGTGATTTGAAGAAGCTTAAAGAAAGGGTAGAAGCGGGGCAGTGGCTGCCCACGCCTTTAATCCCAGCACTCAGGAGGCAGAGGCATGTGGATTTCTGAGTTCGAGGCCAGCCTGGTCTACAGAGTAAGGTCCAGGACAGCCAGGGCTACACAGAGAAACCCTGTCTCGAAGGAAAAAAAAAAAAAGAAAAGAAATGGTAGAAATTACCTAGCCTCAGACAAGTAGATACAGAGTGCTTAGGTTTTGATTTCAGCATGTTGACATGCATGAGGTTTGCATAAACTCAGTTAAATGGCTTGGGCTTCATAAAAGCACTCCTGTAAAACTCTTTAAGTTGAAGATAATAACTCATGCACTGCTTAATAATAAAAAAAAAATGGCGGAGGCAATATTCCATATAACTCTTGGGACTGGTCGTCAGCTGTGCAAGAGGGCTAAAAGATGGATTATAAAATTCTAGTGAATTGTGGAATAGTTGTAATACTATCTGTGATACGGAGTCCCATCTTCTGTCATCGTAGACTTCACCCTGGTTGAGTACTTTGTGGCGTTTCAGTAATTTTTACATAATTAGAAAGATTTTTTTTTAAAAAAGAACCATTGTTTGTAGCTAAAGATGAGATCCTTTTCTGTTCGCATTCACGGATCCTCAGGAATTGACTTCCCAGCTGAGCAATTGTTAGAGTTAAGAACAGAAATAATGAACAAAGTGGCAGAACGAATCACAAGGATTTTAAAACATAACTAACCTAAGTCCACAGTGTGTACAAAAACCTTAGAAGTGCTAATGAGCTTTTAAAGTTAAGAAGAGTAGAGCCGGGTGGTGGGCATATGCCTTTAATCCCAGCACTTGGGAGGTAGAGGCAGGTGGATTTCTGAGTTCAAGGCCAGCCTGGTCTACAGAGTGAGTTCCAGGACAGCCAGGGCTACACAGAGAAACCCTGTCTCGAAAAACCAAAAAAAAAAAAAAAAAAAAAAAAAAAGTAAACACTGGGGTTGGAGAGGGGCTCAGGGGTTGAGAGCCCTAACTGTTCTTGCAGAGGCCTGAGTTTGGTTCCCAGCACTCACATGGCAACTCACAACTACCTGTGGCTCCATTTCTAGAGGATTAGATATTTCCTTCTGGCCTTCAAAAGCAATAGGCACTCAAGTGAGGTATAACCATAAATGCAGGAAAATACCTATACATATAAAAAAATTTAAAAAAACTTTTTTTTTCAAATATAGGAGATATCTTTATAAATTAGCAGAAAATAAAAATCAACAGGACTCCTATTTGCTAGTTCTTTATGTCTCAGTTAGGGTTTTACTACTGTGAACAAGACACCATGATCAAGGCAACTCTTAAAAGGACAACATTTAATTGGGGCTGGCTTACAAGTTCAGAGATTCAGTTCATTATCATCATGGTAGGAACATGGCAGCATCCAGGCAGGCATGGTGCAGGAGGAGCTGAGAGTTCTACATCTTCATCTGAAGGCTGCTAGCAGAATACTGGCTTCCAGGCAGCTAGGATGAGGGTCTTAAAGCCCACACCCACAGTGACACACCTACTCCAACAGGGCCACACCTTCTAAGAGTGCCACTCCCTGGGCTGAGCATATATAAAACATAACACTATATGTTTTTAAAAAAACCTATTTGTGAGGCAATAAAAGAGTTTGCCACCACATCTGACACTCTGGTTCCCATAGTTTTCTTCTATCTCCACATGTACCGTGGCCAACACATACATATACATGCACACACTGTTTTGCCTGACTTTGTTTCCTGAGGTTTTAGATATTCATAGTCAATCTAGTCTGAAACCACTGAATAAAAATGTCCCTGTATGTTAACTCTGGAAGAATCTCATGCCGTCCACTTTGCTCTGCCAAGCTTGCTCATCACCCGTAGCTTAGCAGACTGATGCTTGGGTACCACCAGCCTGCCGCTTCCTTAAGCAGCTAGCTTTCCCAGGCACCAGATCATCTGGCATCACAGTTCCCGAGTTTGAGGGACCATCATGTAGCCAAAGCCATGTCACATTGCCTATGTGTGTCATTCTCGTCTCTTCCATTTGTCCCACAGGCATGTGCCACTCACATGACAGGTGATGATGGAACAGTGAGGTATAATAAAATGTTTTCGAGATGTGGACTGCATACATGCAAATTTTTGTACAATATGTTCTTCTAATCGGTCCGTGACTTATGACTTTCTCACTGTGCCTCAATTTACAAACTAAACTTTACAATAGGCATGTTGTATCATATGAAAAGCATAGTCTGTAGTTTGGAATTATTGTGGTCTCAGGAGCCCTTCCAACAAGAGAACCTATTGTATTCCGTATTTTAACTTCCAAAGGTCTTTCTCATTCAGATATTTTCTCCAATCTGGTAGCAGCCAGATTCACAGTGCTATTGGGTGACCACTGCTTTCTTTCCTCATTTTTTTTGTTAAGCAGCAGGAATTCTTCTACAGCTCAAGTTAGTACTTGACTCTAGAGGTTCGATTTTTTTTTTT